>CM031235.1:278657589-278667037 GCA_018340775.1 Taxus wallichiana var. yunnanensis | reverse complement strand
AATGCCTCGTCATCTAATTAGTGACGCACATGAATGGATTAACGAGATTCCCACTGTCCCTATCTACTATCTAGCGAAACCATAGCCAAGGAACGGGCTTGGTGGAATCGATGGGGAAAGAAGACCTGTTGAGCTTGACTCTAGTCCGACTTTGTGAAATGACTTGAGAGGTGTAGAATAAGTGGGAGCCGTTTTGGCGCAAGTGAAATACCACTACTTTTAACGTTATTTTACTTATTCCGTGAGGGGGGATGACGGGCAATGCCCCTATTTTTGGCCTTAAGGTGCATCAAGGCACGCCGATCCTGGGTAGAAGACATTGTCAGGTGGGGAATTTGGCTAGGGCGGCACATCTCGTTAAAAGATAACGCAGTGTCCTAAGATGAGCTCAACGAGAACATAAATCTCGTGTGGAACAAAAGGGTAAAAGCTCATTTGATTTTGATTTTCAGTACGAATACAAACCATGAAAGCGTGGCCTATCGATTCTTTAGACTTTTGGAATTTGAAGCTAGAGGTGTCGGAAAAGTTACCACAGGGATAATCGGCTTGTGGCGCCAAGCGTTCATAGCGACGTTTCTTTTGATCCTTCGATGTCGGATCTTCCTATCATTATGAATCAGAATTCACCAAGTGTTGGATTGTTCACCGGAAATAGGGAACGTGAGTCGGGTTTAGACCATTGTGAGACAAAGTTAGTTTTACCCTACCGATGATCCACCTTTGCGATAGTAATTCAACTTAGTATGAGAGGAACCATTGATTCACACATTTGGTTATCTTGTTTGGTTGAAAAGCCGGTGGCGCTGAAGCTACCGTGTGTTGGATTATGACCGAACAACTCTAAGTCGAGAATCCATGCTAGATGCGCGCATCTCTCTCTCCGATTGCATCGTGACTGTAATAGAGGGGTGCTATTGCACCCCTAGGGGCCCGTGTCATTGGAAACCTCCGGTCGGTGCAACAACTCTGTCTCGGGAAACCTTGTATAACAATTTCAAGTGGTGGTTGAGAAGAATAATTTATAGATGACTTAAATAAGCGATGGGGTATTGTAAGTGGCAGAGTGGCCTTGCTGCCATGATCCACCGAGATTCAACCCTTTGTCACCCCGATTCGTACAACCCGAGACCGGTTGAAGAGTGGGGTTTCCACACAGCAGATGCGACTTTTCTTTTTTGCCCAAGTGTAGGAGGGAGGAGTGGGGGTTTCCACAAGAGATGATGCTGACCTTCTTCTCTTTTGCCCAAGTATAGGAGAGGAGGAGGTGGGGTTTCCTGAGAAGAGATGCGATTTTTTTTTTTTTCCCAAGTATAGAAGAAGAAGAAGAAGTGAGGTTTCCGCGAAGAGATGCGATCTTTACTCTCTCTCTTTTTTTTTTGCCCAAGTATAGAAGAGAAGAAGAGGTGGGGTTTCCGGCGAAGAGATGCGATCTCCTCCTCTCTTTTTTTTTTTTGCCCAAGTATAGAAGAAGAAGAGGTGGGGTTTCCGGTGAAGAGATGCGATCTCCTCTCTCTCTTTTTTTTTTGCCCAAGTAAAGAAGAAGAAGAGGTGGGGTTTCGGTGAAGAGATGCGATCTCCTCCTCTCTCTTTTTTTTTTCCCAAGTATAGAAGAAGAAGAGGTGGGGTTTCAGCGAAGAGATGCGATCTCCTCCTCTCTCTCTTTTCTTTTTCCCAAGTATAGAAGAAGAAGAAGAGGTGGGGTTTCCGGTGAAGAGATGCGATCTCCTCCTTCTTTTTGCCTAAGCATAGAAGAAGTGGGGTTTCCGGAGAAGAGATGTGGTCTCCTCTTCTTATTTTTTGCCTAAGCATAGAAGAAGTGGGGTTTCCAGAGAAGAGATGTGATCCCCTCTTCTTCTTTTTTGCCTAAGCATAGAAGAAGTGGGGTTTCCAGAGAAGAGGTGCGATCTCCTTTCTTCTTTTTTTTGCCTAAGCATAGAAGAAAGTGGGGTTTCCAGAGAAGAGATGCGATCTCCTTTATTCCCCAAGTATAAAGTGGGGTTTCCAGAGAAGAGATGTGTTTTTTTTCCCAAGTATAAAGTGGGGTTTCCAGAGACGAGATGTTTTTTTTTTTTTCAAACTATAAAGTGGGGTTTCCAAAGAGGAGAGGTGCTTTTCTTCCTGAGGTGTTTCTTTTTCCAAGTACAAAGTGGGGTTTCCACGGAGGAGATGTGCTTTTTTTTCCAAAGTATAAAAGTGGGGTTTCCGCAGAGCAGAGGTAGTTTTCTTCCTGGGTATAAAGTGTGGTTTCCACAGAGCAGAGGTGTTTTTCTTTCCAAGTATAAAGTGGGGTTTCCAAGGAGACATGTTTCTTTTTCCAAGTAAAAAGTGGGGTTTCCACGGAAACTTTTGTGTGCGTGTGTTTTTTTTTTTTTTTCAAATTATAGAGTGGGGTTTCCACCCAGACGCTGAGCTGCAGTGGCAAACAGGGGATTGTGCCCCAAGATGCCCAAGCTAATGACACATTCGGTGAGCCAAGTTTGGCGAGTTGATCCCCAGGAAGCTCACTGGGAGCCCGCGAGTAAGCATGCCCAAGAACTCGCCCGGTAGCTCTCCGTGAGCTCGCTCGCCAAGTAGCACGGCCATGATTAGTTCGCGGCCAGTAGCTCATGTAGCAGCTCACTCGGGAGCTTGCCTAGAATCCTACCCTACATCTCACCTGGAGCTCACCTTTCCAACTCGCCCGTAAGCTCGCCTCGGAGTTCGTTGACCACTCACTGGGAGCTCGCCACGTAGCTCTCCCGGGATCTCTCGCGGACGGCTCGCCTTGCCAACTTGTCAGCGGCAGCTCACCTCGAAGCTTACCGGGAGCTCACCTTAGAGCATCTCACGGGAGCTTGCCAAATAGCTCGCCAAGAAGCTTACCTGGAGCTCACCGAGTAGCTCGCTGGGAGCTCGTGGAGCGGCTCGGTTGGGAAACTTTCTTGGAGCAGCTGGTTGGGAGATCTTCTCGAGGTCACCAAGAAACTAGACTTGAGCTCACTTGTGAGCTCATCGAGTAGCTCTTCTGGGAGGAGTAGCTCGCCGGTGAGTAGCTCTTCGAGGAGCTCACCGAACAACTCACCAAGTAGCTTGCCTGGGAGCTCACTAGGGAGCTCGGAAAATAGCTCACCCTAGAGCTCATCGAGCAAATTTCACGGGAACTCGCCTTACCAACTCACCTGGGACGTCACTGCTTGCCAACTCACCTTGAGCTCGCCGAGGAGATCACCTGCCAACTTTCCTGCAATCTCACCTCAAAGTTTGTCGAGCAGCTTACTTGGGACCTCGCGGCGCAGCTCGCTCGAGAGCTCACCAAGTAGCTCTCTCAAGAGATCACCCCTGTAGCTCCCGGGAGGTCGTCAAGTAGCTCACCGGATCTTACGGCCTCGACTCGCTCACCTTGCAAACTCACCCTTAGCTCACCGGGAAACTCACCTTACCAAGTCATTTGGTAGCTCACTGTAAGATTGCCGACAAGCTCACCCTATAGCAAACTTGCTGCGGAGCTTACCTTGTGTGCTTGCCGCCGAGCTTTCACGGGATCTCACCGAGCAGCTCTGCATGGGAGCTCGTGGAGCAGCTGACCGAGTGCTCGCCGAGTAGCTCTCCAAACAGCTCCCATAGGAGCTTACCGAGTAGCTTCGCCGCCAGGAGCTCGGCATGGAGCTCGCCAAGGAGCTCACCGAGCAGCTCAACTTGAGATTCCCGAAACTCACCTGGGAGCTTACCGACAGCTCGCTTTGCCGGCTCGACTAGCGGCTCGACTTGAGCTCACCCAGATCTCGTCAAGCAGCTCACTGAAAAATCACATGGGAGCTCGCCTCTCAGCTTGCCTTTCAGCTCACCTTGCCAACTCGCCTTGAGCTTGTCTAGTAGCTCACCTCGGAGTTCGTCGAGCAGCTCGCCAAGTAGCTCACCTGGGAGCTCACCAGAGTAGGCTAACTTGAGCTCGTGAGCATCTCATTGAGTAACATCTCACGGGGAGCTCGCCAAGTAGCTCGCTTGGGAGCTCGCCAAGTAGCTTGCCTAGGAGCTCACCGAGAAACTCACTAACAACTCGCCTTTCGAGCCTGCCAACTCGTCTGCAGCTCGCCAGTAAGATTCTTCTGACAAGCTCACCCTATAGCGAGCTGCCGTGGAGCTTGCCATATAGCTTAACAAATAGCTTTGGGATCTCATTCGGGAGCTCACCCGGAAAAGCTCACTTGGGAGGTCACCGAGTAGCTCGCCTTGAGCTCACCTGGGAGCTCGTGGAGCAGCTCCGCTGGGAGCTCTTTGGGGAGCTCGACTTGAGCTCGCACGGGAGCTCATCGAGTAGCTCGCATGGAAACTCACCTGGGAGCTCACCTTGTTAACTCACCTTGAGCTTGTTTGGTAGCTCACCTCGGAGTTCATCGAGCGAGCTCTCTTAAGCTCCTGCAGCTCGCAACGCAGCTCACTCGGGAGCTCACCTTGAGCTCACCTTGCCAACTCATCTGCGCAGGCTTGCCGTAAGTTTGTGACAAGCTCACCCTATAGCAGCTTGCCGCGGAGCTTGCCTTGGTGCTCACCATATAGCTCGCCAAATAGCTTGCCTGGGATCTCACCGAGCAGCTCGCATGGGAGCTCTGGTCGAGCTCACCTCGGAGGAGCTCACGAAGCGAGAGTCGGCCGAGAGCTTGCCAGAGCTGCCAAGCAGCTCCCATGGGAGCTCACCGAGCAGCTCACCTGGGAGCTCACGAGCAGCTCACCTAGGAGCTCGGCATGGAGCTCAAGTGAGCTCACCGAGAGCTCACCTTGACTTGAGCTTTCCGGAAACTCACACGGGAGCTTGCGACCTAAGAGCTTGCCTTGCCAGCTCACCGAGCAGCTTGACTTGAGCTCGCCCAGGAGCTCGTCAAGTAGCTCACCCAAAACTCGCATGGGAGCTCACCTATCAGCTCACCTTTCCAGCTCACCTTGCTAACTCACCTTGAGCTCGTCAAGCTACCTCGCCTTGGAGTTCATTGAGCGCTCACCTGGGAGCTCACCGAGAAGCTCACCGAGTAGGCTAACTTGAGCTCATGAGTAGCTCACCGAGTAACATCTCGCCGAGGAGCTCGCCAAGTAGCTTCGCTTGGGAGCTCGTCAAACAAGCTGCCAAGTAGCTTACAGGAGCTCACCGATCAGCTCGACTCGAGCTCGCCGGGAGCTCATCGAGAAGCTCACTGGGAGCTCACCTTGAGCTTGCTTGGTAGCTCGCCTATAAGCTCACCTCGGAGTTTGTCAAGTAGCTCGCCTAGCAGCTCACAACGCAGCTCACTCGGGAGCTCGCCTTGCAAACTCACCCGAGATCACCTTCCAAACTCGCTCTTGCAGCTCACTCTGTAAGATCACCTCGATATGCTCACCGCACAACTTACCTGGGATCTCACCGAGTGAGCTCGCGGAAGCTTCGGCTTACATGGGAGCTTGTGGCAGCTCACCGGTGAGAGCTCGCTCCGAGTAGCTCACCAAAGCAGCTCCCATGGAGCTGAGCTCACCTAGGAGCTCGGTAAGGAGCTCGCCAAGGAGCTCACCAAGCTCGAATTGAGCTTGCCGGAAACTCACGGGAGCTTCCTTGACTCACCTTGCAGCTCGCCGAGCAGCTCGACTTGAGCTCACCTAGGAGCTCGTCAGCAGCTCACCCGAAAACTGCATGGGAGCTCACTGTCAGCTCACCTTTCTAGCTCACCTTGCCAACTCACCTTGAGCTCGAGCTCACCCGAGCCGAGTAGCTCACCTCAGAGTTCATCGAGTAGCTCGCTTGGGAGTAGCCAAGTAGACTTGAGCTCACTTGTGAGCTCATCAAGTGAGCTCCGTCAAGGAGCTCATTTGAATAACTCGCCAAGTAGCTCGCTTGGGAGCACGCCGAGCAGCTCGCTTGGGAGCTCGCCGAGCAGCTCGCCTTCGAGCTCGCCAAGCAGCCTGCAAGGGAGCTCGGCAAACAGCTCACCTAGGAGCACGTCGAGCAGCTCGACTTCAGCTCGGCCGTGAGCTCCCCTGACAACTTGCCTTGCCCGAGCTCACGCCAACTCACCTGAGCTCTCGGGAGCTCACCGAGGAGCTCACCTGCACAGCTGCTCCTTGAGCTCATCGTAGCTCACCTCGAGTTTTCAAGCGAGCTTGCACTGGGAAGCTCACGTAACAACTCACACCCGGGATCTCCCCACCCGAAGCTCTCAAGGGAGCTCACCAAGCAGCCTTTTGCTGGAAACTCGCCGGGAGCTAGCGTGACAGGCTCACCTCGCCTAGCGCAGCTGCTCGAGCTTGTGGGAACTCGCCTTGGTTCTCGCCGAACAACTTGCCTGGGAGATCGAGGAGCAGCTCGGCTGGGAGCTCGATGAGCATCTTGCTTGGGAGCTAACAGAGCAGCTCGGTTGGGAGCTCACCTGGGAGCTCGCGGAGCAGCTCGACTTGAGCGCGCCTGTGAGCTCGCTTGGGAGCTCTCGCAAAACAACTTGCCAAGCTAGCTCGGAGCTAATAGCTCAGCTGGGAGCCGGGAGCTCTTGGGAGCTCGAGCAACTCGACTTCAGCTCACCGGGAGCTCATCGAGCAATCTCGACTTCATGGGAGCTCACCGACAACTTGCCTTTCCAAGTCACCTTGAGCTCGCTGAGGAGCTCACCTTGCCATCTCGTCTTGAGCTCGTCTGGTGGCTCGCCTCAGAGTTCGTTGTGCAGCTTGCATGGGAGCTCGCGTAACAGCTCGTCCGGGAGCATGTGCTTAAGGACTAAATCGGTTGAGTGGGTGTTGGCGCATGACCCGGAGGAGACTTAATGTCATCCAGATTGTGAACATGTGTAGCTTGCAGAGCTACCAAGTTTGGGGTGACTTGGTGCGAAGGGCGCATCGCAGTGAGTAGGTGAGTCAAGAACGTTGGACATAGCGAGCTCGTCGTAGAGCTCACCATCGAGCTGCTCTGCGAGTTTAGAAATAATGAATGTTTTTTTCGTTTGATTCCTTATCCGTCGCGTGGCAGCCCTTTTTACTTATAACTACTATGGGTAGATGTTGCTCGTCGGATGATTTAGCTTGTACGCAATGTTGGCTCGAGTCGTGAGGTGAGCCGTATGACTATTTTTGCGGCGAGCAACCTTTGTCGAGCTACATTAAAATTCAACGTTTTGAAATATAACGTTGTGAAAAATCTTACGAGGTGAGAGGTTGGAAACATGAAAATATCAGTTGGTTGGGGTTTTGCTTAAGCGCGCCATGGCTCACTCTTGCATTCCAAAATCAAGAACATTGGACATAGGTAGCTCGTCGCCAAAGAGCCGGCATCATGTCGAGTTGCCATGCGAAAAAAAAAAATGAATGTTTTTCTCATTCGATTCCTTATCCGTCGTGTGAGAGCCCTTTTACTTATAACTACTATGGGTAGAGGTTGTTCGTTGGATGATTTTGCTTGTACCCAATGTTGGGAGTCGGTCGGTGAGCCATATGGCTATCTTTGCGGCGAGCAACGTTAAAATTCAACGTTGTGTAAATTGTGCAAAATCTTGTGAGGTGAGATGTGGGAAATGTGAAAATATCGGTTCGGTTGGGGCTTTTTCGAGCGCGCCATGGCTCAGCTCTTGCATTCCAAAATTGTGAACATTGGACATAGCGAGCTCATCACGAGCTCGCAGCTCGCCGAGCTAAAAAAATGAATGTTTTTTTCGTTCGATTCCTTATCCGTCATGTGAGAGCCCTTTTACTTATAACTACTATGGGTAGAGGTTATTTGTCGGATGATTTTGCTTTTACCCAATGTGTTGAGTCGATTGAGTGAGCTTGATGGTATCTTTGGGCGAGCAATAATGCGATCGAGCTACATTAAAATTTCAAGTTTTGAATATAACATTGTGTAAAATCTTGCGAGGTGACATGTTGGAAACGTGAAAATATCGGTTTGGTTGGGGCTTTCTTGAGCGCGCCATGGCTCAGCTCTTGCATCCAAAATCGGAACATTGGACATAGCGAGCTTCTTGGCTCTCCTTGTTCGTTGAGTTGAATTCTCCTTTGAGCTCATGTGATTGCAATGGGAAGGCGACGTTGATTTTCGTATGGATCTCTTTGTTGTGCTCACTTCGTTCCGTTGGCTCTCGATTGGAAGCGTCATGTTCTTCACGGATGTAACCATTCGTGGGTGGCCCAAATGATTGTAGGCAGTAGAGCGGAATGTTTCAGATTCTGATCGGATCCGCTTTGCCTAGGGTCGTCCGTGCAGGTTATGGAAGTGATTTGCAGGACGTTTCTAGAGAGTAGGGGCGGCGACAGCGCTCGGCAATTTGCACGTTTCGTTGTGATCCCGCTTCTCTCCTCGAAGCATCTTACTCTTTACGGATGTAACATTCGGTGTGATGTACCCATATGCGTGTAGGCCGCAGAGTGGAACGTTTCAGATTCTGATCGGATCCACTTGGCCTAGGGTCCTCCATCGGTGTTATGGAAGTGATTTGCAAGACATTGCTAGAGGCCCCCTGTATATAGCTCGATTCTTTGTGTTCTCTCTTCAAAGCGTGTTTCGCTTTACGGATGTAGCCTTTGGTGGTTGACCCATATCCGAGTGGGTGCCGACGAGTGAGTTTATAGGCCGCAGAGTGGAACGTTTCAGATTCTGATCGTATCCACTTGGCCTAGGGTCCTCCATCGGGGTTATGGAAGTGATTTGCAAGACATTGCTAGAGGGGAGGCGCTGCGGAATCCCCCTGTATATAGCCCGAATCGTTGTGTTCTCTCCTCGAAGCCCGTCACGCTTTACGGATGTAACCTCCGGTGGTTGACCCATTTTCCGAGTGGGCGCCGACGAGTGAGTCTTTAGGCCTCGGAGTGGAACGTTTCAGATTCTGATCGTATCCACTTGGCCTTGGGTCCTCCATCGGGGTTATGGAAGTGATTTGCAAGACATTGCTAGAGGGGAGGCGCCGCGGAAGCCCCCTTGTATATAGCTCCGGTTCGTTGTGTTCTCCCTTCGAAGCCTGTCACGCTTTACGGATGTAACCTCCGGTGGTTGACCCATATCCGAGTGGGCGCCGACGAGTGAGTCTTTAGGCCTCGGAGTGGAACGTTTCAGATTCTGATCGTATCCGCTTGGCCTCGGGTCCTCCATCGGGGTTATGGAAGTGATTTGCAAGACATTGCTAGAGGGGAGGCGCCGCGGATGCCCCCCTGCGTATAGCTCCGGCTCGTTGTGTTCTCTCTTCGAAGCCCGTCACGCTTTACGGATGTAACCTCCGGTGGTTGACCCATTTTCCGAGTGGGCGCCGACGAGTGAGTCTTTAGGCCTCGGAGTGGAACGTTTCAGATTCTGATCGTATCCGCTTGGCCTTGGGTCCTCCATCGGGGTTACGGAAGTGATTTGCAAGACATTGCTAGAGGGGAGGCGCCGCGGAAGCCCCCTTGTATATAGCTCCGGTTCGTTGTGTTCTCCCTTCGAAGCCTGTCACGCTTTACGGATGTAACCTCCGGTGGTTGACCCATATCC
>CM031235.1:278627589-278647589 GCA_018340775.1 Taxus wallichiana var. yunnanensis | reverse complement strand
CGAGCGCTGGTAGCTCGCTCAAGAGCTGCCAGAGAGCTCGCCGAGAGCTCGCCAAACAGCTCGCTGGGAGCTCAGCTCAGCTCGGCACCGGAGAGCTCACCGAGAGCTCGCCGAGAAGCTCGCCTGGAGCTCGCCAGCTGGAGGAGCTCACTGCGAGCAGCTCGCGCAGGAGCTGGAGCTCGACTTGAGCTTTCCTGAAAACTCACTGCGAGCTCGACTCGCTCGCGGAGCTCGCCGGCAGCTCGACTTGAGCTCGCCAGAGCTCTGGACAAGCAGCTCGCTCGAAAGCTCATGGGAGCTCGCCTCGAAAGCTCGCCTTCGGAGCTCGCTGCCAACTCGCCTTGAGCTCGCCTCGCTACCTCGCTCGAGTTCGCCGAGAGCTCGCCAAGAGCTCGCCCGGAGCTCACCCGAGTAGCTAACCCGAGCTCGCGAGCAGCTCGCCGAGTAACATCTCAAGCGGCAGGGGAGCTCGCCCGAGTAGCTCGCTTGGGAGCTCGCCGGAGCTCAGCTCGCCAAGTAGCTCGCCGGGAGCTCACCGAGCTCACCTCACTCGACTCGAGCTCGCCCGGGAGCTCGTCGGGCAACTCGCCTGGGAGCTCTCTCGAGCTCGCCTTGCCGCTCGCTGAGCTCGCTTTGGAGCTCGCCGGAGCTCGCTCGAGCTCGCAGCTCGCTCGCGAGCTCGCCTTGAGCTCGAGAGCTCACGGGAGCAAGCTGAGGCTCGCTCGAGCTCGCACGGGAGCTCATCGAGCAGCTCGCATGGAAACTCGCCTGCAGCTCGCCTGAGCTAGTTTGAGCTCTTCATGCTCAGCTCGCTCGGAGCTCGCTCGAGCAGCTCGCCTCGCCAGCAGCTCACTGGGAGCTCACGAGACTCGCTCGCTCAGCTCGCCAGACTCGCCTCGCAGCTCCTCGTAAGCAGCTCAAGATCATTCGCGCTCGCCTTAAGCAGCAGCTGCTGGAGCAGCCTTGGTGCCGACAGCTCTTGCATGGAGCTCACCGAGCAGAGCCCACGGAGCTCGGTTCAAAGCTCGCGGAGCTCGCCGAGGAGCTCTGCGCTCGAGCAGAGCTCCCTGGGAGCTCACCCAGCAGCTCGCCAAGGGGCTCGCCGAGCAGCTCGGCTTGAGCTTGCCCGTAAACTCACCTGGGAGGCTCAGCAGCTCTCGAGCGCTTGCAGCTCACCTCAGCTGACTTGAGCTCGCCCTCGACGGAGCTCAAGAGCTCACCCGAAAACTCACATGGGAGCTCGCCTGTCAGCTCGCCTTTCCAGCTCGCCTTGCCAACTCGCCTTGAGCTCGTCTGGTAGCTCGCCTCGAGCTCGCTCGAAGCGAGCTCGCCGAAGCCCGCGAGCTCACCTTGGAAGCTCAGCTCGAGCTGGAGCTAACTTGAGCTCACTCAGAGCTCGCCGAGTAACATCGGCCAGGAGCTCGCCGAGTGAGCTCGCACGAGCTCGCGAGCTCGCTCGAGAGCTCTCGCCTCGGGAGCTCGCCGAGCTCGCCTCGCTCGCTCTCAGCTCACTGGGAGCTCGAGAGAGCTGAGTTCTCGGGAGCTCGCTGGAGCTCGCCTGGGAGCTCGCCGCTAAGAGCTCGCAGCTCGACTCGCTCGCGGAGCTCGCGAGCAAGCTCGCGCAAGCTCTGGAGAGCTCTGCTCGAGCTCACTCGCTTGAGCTCGCTCGAGCTCTGAGCTGCCGAGCTGCTCGTGCAGCAGCTTCGCGAGCTTGCTCGAGGAGCTCTCGAGCAGCTCGCATGGGAGCTCGCTGGAGCAACTCGCTCGCTCGCCGAGCTCGGGAGCTCACCGAAAGAGCTCGGGAGCTCCGAGCAGCTCCATGAAGCTCGCTGGGAGCGGCGGCTGCCAGCTCAGCTCAGGGAGCTCGGCAGCTCGGAGCTCGCAGGAGCTCGCCGAGCTCAGCTCGCTCGAGCTTCGCGAAACTGAGCTGCTGTAAAGCTCACACGGGAGCTGCCGACAGCTCGCCTGCTCAGCTCACCGAGCTCGCTCAGCGAGAGCTCGCTTGAGCTCGCCGAGAGCTCGCTCCTGAGCTCACGCCAGAGCTCACCTGGGAGCTCGCGGCTCATGGGAGCTTCGGAGCTCACTTGAGCTCAGCGAGCTCGCCTTGGGAGCTCGCCAAAGCTCGCTCGGAGCTCGCCTCGAGCTCACCTCGAGCTCGCCTCGAGCTCGAGCTCGCCTTGAGCGGCTCGCCAGCGAGCTCGCCGAGCTAGCTAGCGCTCGAGCTCACGAGCTCAGCTCGCCGAGCTAACTCGCTGAGAGCTCGAAGCTAGCTCGCTTGGGAGCTCGCTCGAGAGCTCGCTGGGAGCTCGCAGAGCTCTCAGCTGAGCTGCGCTGGGAGCTTCGCTCGCTCGAGAGCTCGCGGAGCTCGCCTCGAGCTCGCCAGCAAGCACGCCTGAGCTCAGCTCGCCGAGCTCGCCTGAGCTCAGCTCTGAGCTCGCGGGAGCTCGCGCAGAAGAGCTCGCCTCGGGAGCTCACCGGAGCTCAGCTCGCTCAAGAGCGAGCTCGCTCACGGGAGCTCGCTCGAGCTGAGCTCGCCGAGCTCGCCTTGCCGAGCTCGCAGCTGCAGCTCGAGCTGGGAGCTCACCTTGGAAAGCTCAGCCTTGAGCTCTCTCGGGAGCTCAGCTCGAGGAGCTCGCCGGAGCTCTTGGGAGCTCGAGAGCTCAGCTCGAGCTTGAGCTCAGCCTCAGCTCTTGCGGAGCTGAGCTCGCCGCCGGGAGCTCAGCTGAGCAGCGGGAGCTCAAACTCAGCTCGCCTGAGCTCGCCTGCGAGCTCGCCTGGTGAGCTGCTTGGAGCTCGCCCTGGAGCTCACCAGGAGCTCACCTCGGAGCTCACTCGCGAAGAACTCGCCAGCTAGCACAACTCGCTGGCACTCGCGAGCTCGAGAGAGCTCGCAGGAGCTCGGCTCAAGCGAGCTCCTTCGCGAGCTCGCTCGGAGCTCGCCTATGCAAGCTCCGCAGGAGCTCCGCTGAGCATGCTCGCTCGGGAGCTCGCCAGCTAGCTGCAGCTCGGGAGCTCGCCGAGGAGCTCGCCGGGAGCTCAGCTCGAGAGCAGCCGCTGGGGCTCAGCTCGCAGAGCTCGCGAGCTCGAGCTCTCGCCGAGGCAGCTCATGGAGCCATGGGAGCTCAGCGAGCTCGCTGAGCTCGCCAGAGCTCCGGGAGCTCACCAGGAGCTCGCCGAGCTCGCTCGAGCTCTCGCGGAAGCTCGCTCAGGCTAAACTCACTGGGAGCTTTCTGAGCAGCTCGCCGCCAGCTCGCCGAGCTCGCTCGAGCTTGAGCTGCCGAGCTCGCACAGAGCTCGCCGCTGAGCTCGCCCGAAAAGCTCGCACGGAGCTCGCTCTTCAGGAGCTCACCTGCTAAGCTCACCGAGCTCGCCGGAGCTCGCCTCGAGCTCTCGAGAGCTCTCGCTGAAGAGCTCGAGCTCGAGAGCTCGCCGAGTCAGCTCACCGGGAGCTGAGCTTCGAGCAGCTCGCTCGAGCTCGCTCGAGCTCTGCAGCAGCTCGAGCTCTCTGGGAGCTAAGCGAGCTCGCCCTTGAGCTCGTAGCTCGCTCGCTCGTGAGCTCACGGCGAGCTCACGAGCAAGCTCGCCACCGAGCTCGCCTCGAGAGAGCTCGCTGAGCTCGAGGAGCTCGCTGGGAGCTCACAAGCTCGCGCGAGCTCAGAGCTCGCTCAGCTCGCTGAGCTCGCTGGGAGAAGAGGAGCTCGCTTTGGGAGCAGCTCGCGCAGCTCGCAGCTGAGCCAGCTGGCTGAGCAGCTCAGGCTCACTGGGAGCTCTCGCTCTGAGGAGCTCGCTCGATTGAAGCTCGCGCCTGAGCTCGCCGAGTAGCTCGCTGAGCTCAGCCTGGGAGAGCTCACTGAGCTCGCCGAGCTCGCCGGAGAGCTCGCAGGAGCTCGCTTGAGCCGAGCTCGCCTCGGAGCTCATTTGGTAGCTCGCTGAAAGCTCGCCTCGGAGCTCGTCGAGCTCAGCTCGCCTCGCGAGCTCGCTCTCACTCGCTCGCGGAGCTCACTCGGGAGCTCGCCGGCTCAGCTTGGGAGCTCGCGGGAGCTTCGCCGAGCTCTCGCTCACTCGCTGCGAGCTTCCTGGGAGCTCGCTGCCTAAAAGCTGCCGACGAGCTCGGCTGAGCTGCTGCTGCACGAGCCCAGAGCTCAGCTGGCTCGCTGGAGCACGCGCGGCGAGCTGCTGAGCGTAGCTCGCTTGCCGGAGAGCTCGCGAGAGCTCGCCGAGAGCTCGCCAAACAGCTCGCATGGAGCTCGCGAGCTCGCTGGGAGCTCGAGCTCTCCGGAGGAGCTCAGCCGGGAGCTCGCCAGAGCTCGCAGGAGCTCTCGCCGCGAGCTGAGCTCGAGCTTGAGCTCAGCTCCGAAGCTCGCCTGAGGGAGCTCGCTCGAGCTCGGAGAGCTCGCTGGAGCTCTCAGCCGAGCTCAGCTCGCTTGAGCTGCCGGAGCTCGCATGGGAGCTTCTCTCCCTTCGAGCTCACCAAGCTGCGCTCAGCTCTTGCCAGCTCGCCTTGAGCTCGCTCGTAGCTCGCCTCGGAGTTCTCGAGAGCTCTCGCCAAGTAGCTCACCCGGGAGCTCGCCGAGTAGCTAACCCTGAGCCCGAGTAGAGCTCAGCTAAGAGCTCGCTCGAGCTAGCTCAGCCGAGAGCAGCTAACAGCTCGCGGGAGCTCCAAGTAGCTCGCTGGGAGCTCACCGAGAGCTCGCAAGAGAGCTCGCCGGGCTCAGCTTGCTTGGCTCAGCTCGTAGCTCGCGGGAGCTCGCTCGGGAGCTCGCATTGAGAGCTCGCCGGGAGCTCGCACTCGCAGCTCTCCTCGAGCTCGCCTCGGAGCTCGCTCGAGCTAGCTCGCGCTGGAGCTCTAAGAGCTCGCCGGCTCGCTCCTGAGCTCGTCTGAGCTCGCTCGCTCGAGCGGCTGAAGCTCGCTCGGAGAGCTCGCCGGCTAGCTCGCTTGGGAGCTCGCCAGGAGCTCCTCTGAGCTGCGCTCGGCGAGCTGAGAGCGCTCGCCGAGCTCGCTTCGACAGAGCTCGCCGCTTGAGGAGCTCCGGAGCTCGCGAGCTCGAGCTGCTGGGAGCTCGCAGCGGAGCTCGCCGAGCTGCGCTCGCACTCGGGAGCTCATCGGCGAGAGCTCACCAGAAGAGCTCGCTCGCGCGAGCTCACTCGCCGCGGACTGCTGAGCTCACCTGAGCTCAGCTCGCCAGCAGCTCGGAGCTCGCGGGAGCGCCGCCTGAGCTCGCTCGCTCGACTCGCAGCTCGCTCGAGCTCAGCTCGCGAGCAGCTCGCCGGAGCCAGCTCGCTCGCGAGCTCGCTGTGAGCTCAGCAAGCAGCTCGCTGAGGAGCAGCGAGCTCTGAGCTCGCTCGAGCGGGAGCTGCTCGAGCTCGCCGAGCAGCTCGCTGAGCTCGCTCGCTGCAAGCAGCTCATGGGAGCACGGAGCGCTCACTCGGGAGCTCGCTCGGGAGCTCGCGGAGCAGCTCGAGAGCTCTCGCTCAGAGCTCACACGATGAGCTCGCGAGCCGAGCTCGCGGGAGCTCGCCCGAGGAGCTCGCTCGGGAGCTCGCTGGAGCAGCTCGCCTAGGGCTCGAGCTCGCTCGAGCTCGCCGCTAAGCTGCTTAGGGAGCTCGCGAGCTGGGCAGCTCGACTAGCGAGCCGAGCTGGAGCTCGCTGAGCTGAAGCTCTCGGACCTTGAGCTCGCCCCGGGAGCTCGCTCGAGCTCAGCTCACTCGCCGAAAGCGAGCTCACCTGAGAGCTCGACGAGCGAGCTCAAGCTCACTCAGGAGCTCTTGGAGCTCACCTCGGCGAAAGCTAATTTCGAGCTCTCGAGTAACTCTTCGAGCGAGCTCGCCGAAAGAGCTCGCGACTCGCTCGAGCTCGCCTAGAGCAGCTCGCGGGAGCTCGCCAGAGCTAGCGCTAGAGCTCTCAGAGGAGCAACGCAGCGGCTGCTCACCGAGCTCGAGAGCTTGCTGAGAGCTCGCCCGAGAGCTCGGAGCTCGAGAGCTCTCGCTACAGGAGCTCGCCGGGAGCTCGAGGGAGCTCGCTTGGGAGGAGCTAAGCTCGAAGGAGCTCGCGGAGAGCTCGCTGATGGCTGCTCAGCTGAGCGAGCTCGGGAGCTCGCCGAGCTGGGAGCTCGCCAAGAGCTCGCCGGGAGCTCGCTCCGACAGCTCGCGAGGAGCTCGCGAGCAGCTCACCCAGGAGCTCGTCGAGCAGCTTCCCGAGGAGCTCTTGAGCTCGAGCTCGACAGGAGCTCGCCGGAGCTCTGAGCTCGCCTCGGAAGCTCGACTCTCGAGCTCTTGCCTTGCTGAGCTCGCTCAGCTTGAGCTCGCTTGGAGCTCGCTCACCTCTTGCCGAGCTCGCCTGCAGAGCTCTGCGCTGAGCTCGAGCTAAGCCTCACCTAGGAGCTCGCTTGGCTCGCCTTGGAGCAGCTCTCGGAGCTCTCGAGCTCGCGACGAGCTAGAGCTAGCTTGTTGGGGAGCTCGGCCGAGCTCGCTCGCCGAGCTCGCCGAGAGCTCGCTGAGGGCTCTCGGGAGCTAAGCTCGCTGGGAGCTCTTTGGGAGCTCTCGCTCGGCTCGCTGAGTAGCTCTTGGGAGCCGGGAGCTCGCAGAGCTCAGCCTCGAGCAGAGCTCCCAAGCGAGCCTCGAGCTTGAGCTCGACGCTCGCAGCGAGCTCTGCCGGAGCTCACCGAGCAGCTCGCCAGCTCGCGCTTGAGCTCGTTGAGAGCTCACTGGACAAGCTGCAGAGCTCAGCTCGCTCGCTTGAGCTCATTTGGGAGCTCGGCTCGGAGTTGCTTCAAGGAGCTGAGCTCAGCGGAGGAGCTCGCAGCTGCGCTGAGCTCGCAAGCTCAGCTCGAGCTCGCCTGGTAGCTCACTTGGGGCAGCTCGAGCTCGCAGCTGCGCTCAGAAGCTCACCTCGAGAGCTCGCCGGGAGCTCGCTCGCGAGCTACGCTCTCTGGGAGAGGAGCTGAGCTTGCCGGCTCGCAAGAGCTCGAGGAGCTCGAGCTCGCTGGGAGCTCAGAGCAAAGCGCTCGCGGCTCTTGGGGAGCTCGCTCGAGCTCTCGCCTTGAGCTCGCCTCGGGAGCTCTCGAGCTCGCCGAAGCTTCGCTGGCTCGCTCGAGGCTCGCTGCAGCTTTCGAGCAGCTCGAGGAGCTCGCTCGGAGCTCGCAGCGAGAGCTCGGGAGCTCGCTTGGGAGCTCGAGCTCGCTGAGCTCAGCGGAGCTCGCGAAGCGAGCTCGCGAGCTCGCTTTGGGAGAGCTCAGCTCACTTGAGCTCTCCTTCTAGCCAGCTTCGAGAGCAGTGAGCTCGCGAGCTCTGAGCTCGCGAGCTCGAGCTAGCTCGCGTGAAGCGAGCTCGCTTGGGAGCTCGACTGAAGCAGCTCGAGGAGCTCGCCAGCTCACCAAAGCAGGCTCGAAGAGCGAGCTCGCCTGAGGAGCTCGGCTGCAGCTCGCTCGCTGAGCTCGGAGCTCGGCGAGCAGCGGCTCGAGCTCAAGGGAGCTCGAGCGCCGCAGAGCTCGCAAGGAGCTTCGCAAAGGGAGCTCACGCTGCAAGTAGCTCGCGCTTGAGCTCTTCGCTGAAGAGCTCGCCTGAGACTCGAGAGAGCTCTCGCTGAGCTCGCCGCGAGCTCGGCAAGAGCACCTGGAGCTCGCTGAGCAGCTCCTCGGGAGCTCACCCGAGCAGCTCGGCAGCTCGCTTGAGCGGCCGGGAGCTCTCGTGCAGGGCTCTCGCCGAGCAAGCTCCGGAAGCTCGCCTCGGTTCACTTAGCAACTCGGCTCGGGAGCTCGCTGGAGCTTCGCAAGCTCGGGAGCTCGCTCGAGCTCGCCTCGGGAGCCTGGCGGCTTAAGCTCGCTCGCTGGGAGCTTGCGAGCTTCGACTTGGCATGACGCGTGCAGAGCTTTGGGCTCTGAGCAGACTGGGAGAAACTCGCATGAGTAGCTCACTTGGGAGCTCAGCTTGGCTGAGCTCAGCGTGAGCTCATGGCTCGAGCTCTCATGGGAGCTCGCGAGGAGCTCACTGGGAGCTCGGCTACAGAGCTCACTTGGGAGCTCGCGAGCTCAGCTCAAGCTCGCGCTCGAGCTCGCCCGAGCTCGCGTCGAGCTCGCTCGCCGCTAAGCAGCTGCATGTTTTGGGAGCTCGCTTGAGGACTGCCTTGAGTCGCCTTGAGCTCGTGAGAGCTCCTTTTTACTTATAACTACTCTCTAGAGCTCCCGGTAGCTCGCCTCGATGAGTTCGTTGTTGAGCTTGCGCGAGGAGCTCGCGTAACAGCTCGTCCGGGAGCATGTGCTTAAGGACTAAATCGGTTGAGTGGGTGTTGGCGCATGACCCGGAGGAGACTTAATGTCATCCAGATTGTGAACATGTGTAGCTTGCAGAGCTACCAAGTTTGGGGTGACTTGGTGCGAAGGGCGCATCGCAGTGAGTAGGTGAGTCAAGAACGTTGGACATAGCGAGCTCGTCGTAGAGCTCACCGTCGAGCTGCTCTGCGAGTTTAGAAATAATGAATGTTTTTTTTCGCTTGATTCCTTATCCGTCGCGTGGCAGCCCTTTTTACTTATAACTACTATGGGTAGATGTTGCTCGTCGGATGATTTAGCTTGTACGCAATGTTGGCTCGTCGGTCAGTGAGCCGTATGGCTATCTTTGCGGCGAGCAATCTCCGTGTCGAGCTACATTAAAATTCAACGTTTTCAATATAACGTTGTGCAAAATCTTGCGAGGTGAGAGGTTGGAAACGTGAAAATATCGGTTCGGTTGGGGCTTTGCTGAGCGTGCCATGGCTCAGCTCTTGCATTCCAAAATCGGGAACATTGGACATAGGTAGCTCGTCAAAGAGCCGGCCGTCGAGTTGCCATGCGAGCTAAAATAAAACGAATGTTTTTCTCGTTCGATTCCTTATCCATCGTGTGAGAGCCCTTTTTACTTGTAACTACTATGTGTAGAGGTTGTTCGTCGGATGATTTTTGCTTGTACCCAATGTTTGAGTCGGTCGGTCAGTGAGCCGTATGGCTATCCTTGCGGCGAGCAACGTTAAAATTCAACGTTGGTGAGATGTGGGAAACGTGAAAATATCGGTTCGGTTGGGGCTTTGCTGAGCGCGCCGTGGCTCAGCTCTTGCGTTCCAAAAGCGCGAACATAGCGAGCTCGTCGCAGAGCTCGCCGTCGAGCTTAAAAAAATGAATGTTTTTTTTCGTTCGATTCCTTATCCGTCGTGTGAGAGCCCTATTTACTTATAACTACTATGGGTAGAGGTTGTTCGTCGGACGATTTTGCTTTTACCCAATGTTGGCGAGTCGGTCAGTGAGCCGTACGGCTATCTTTGCGGCGAGCAGTCGCCGCATCGAGCTACGTTAAAATTTAAAGTTTTGAATATACCGTTGTGCAAAATCTTGCGAGGTGACATGTTGGAAACGTGAAAATATCGGTCCGGTTGGGGCTTTGCTGAGCGCGCCATGGCTCAGCTCTTGCATTCCAAAATCGGGAACATTGTACATAGCGAGCTCGTCGCAGAGCTCGCCGTCGAGTTGCCCTCAGAGCTAAAAAAAAAAAATTGAATGTTTTTCTCGTTCGATTCCTTATCCGACGTGTGAGAGCCCTTTTTACTTAGAACTACTATGGGTAGAGTTTGTTCGTCGGATGATTTTGCTTGTACCCAATGCCGGCGAGCCGGTCGGTGAGCCGTATGGCTATATTTGCGGCGAGCTACGTTAAAATTCAACATTGTGAATACAACGTTGTGCAAAATCTTGCGAGGTGAGATGTTGGAAACGTGAAAATATCGGTTCGGTTGGGGCTTTGCCGAGCGCGCCATGGCTCATCTCTTGCATTCCAAAACTGCGAACATTGGACATAGCGAGCTCGTTGCAGAGCTCGCCGTCGAGCTGCTCTGCGAGGTTAAAAAAAAAAAAATGAATGTCTTTTTCGTTCGATTCCTTATCCGTCGTGTGAGAGCCCTTTTTACCTATAACTACTATGGGTAGAGGTTGTTCGTCGGACAATTTTGCTTCTACCCAATGTTGGCGAGTCTTTCAGTGAGCCGTATGGCTATCTTTGCGGCGAGCTACATTAAAATTCAACGTTTTGAATATAACGTTGTGCAAAGTCTTGCGAGGTGAGACGTTGGAAACGTGAAAATATCGGTTTGTTTGGGGGTTTGCCGAGCGCGCCATGGCTTAGCTCTTGCATTCCAAAATCGGGAACATTGGACATAGCGAGCTCGTCGCAGAGCTCGCGGTCGAGTTGCCCTCGGAAAAAAAAAAAAAAAAAATGAATGTTTTTCTCGTTCGATTCCTTATCCGTCGTGTGAGAGCCCTTTTTACTTATAACTACTATGGGTAGAGGTTGTTCGTCGGATGATTTTTCCTGTACCCAATGCTGGCGAGTCGGTCGGTGAGCCGTATGGCTATATTTGCGGCGAGTTAAGTTAAAATTCAACGGCGAGTTAAGAAATTCAACGTTGTGCAAAATCTTGCGAGGTGAGATGTTGGAAACGTGAAAATATCGGTCGGTTGGTTTTTGCGAAGCGCGCCATGGCTCGGCTCTTGCATTCCAAAATCGGGAACATTGGACATAGCGACCTCGTCGCAGAGCTCGCCGTCAGCTTGCTCTGCGAGCTAAAAAAAAAAAAAAATGAATGTTTTTCTCGTTCGATTCCTTATCCGTCGTGTGAGAGCCCTTTTTACTTATAACTACTATGGGTAGAGGTTGTTCGTCGGATGATTTTGCTTGTACCCAATGTTGGCGAGTCGGTCGGTGAGCCGTATGGCTATCTTTTGAGTTGATTCAACGTTGTGAAAAATATGCAGGTGCGCTTTGCGGCGAGCTACAGTTAAAATTCACGCGTTTTGAATAACGTTGTGAAAAATCTTGCGAAATCTTGAGGTGAGATGTTGGAAAGCGTGAAAATATCATCGGTCGGTTGGGGTTTGCCGAAGCGCGCCATGGCTCAGCTCTTGCATTCCAAAATCGGGAACATTGGACATAGCGACCTCGTCGCAGAGCGTCGTCGAGTCAAAATCGCGCGTTGGAGCTAAAAAAAAAAAATGAATGTTTTTCTCGTTCGATTCCTTATCCGTCGTGTGAGAGCCCTTTTTACTTATAACTACTATAAGGGAGTGCGTCTCCATGCTCACAGAGCGACCGCCTCCCCCAGGATGGGCAGACCCCATCCGCGCAGGGTAGTGCACGAGGCGCTATCCAGGGTTCCAGAATGGATCCCGGCCGAGGCAAACGGTTGGCCAGGCATGGGTTGGGGTTGACGACCTCGCATGCATGTGCTGACAGAAGATCTGGGCGAGTTGGGCGAGTTAAGCGCGCAGGCTGAAAATGGGTGACCTCCCGGGAACTTCCCGGTGTCACATCAATATAACTCCAGTTGGGCGAGTTAAGCGCGCAGGGCATAAATGGGTGACCTCCCGGGAAGTTCCCGGTGGCGCACCAATGCAACTCTTGAGGGCTATGGAGTGAGTAAGAGTTGTGCATGGGGAATATGAAAGGACCATGCTACGAGCCCAAGGATGTCTCGAGAATCAAGGTTTTTAGCGAGGCGGGTTGGTGAGTTAAGTTGGTAGCACTTAGGAAGCAGTGCTGAGGTGTCTTGGAGCGAAGAACTTACCCGGTGTACGCGTACGTGAGCGAGTGGGGAAACTCATGTGGGCGTGCGGTGGCGAGAGCGGGAGTTGGTTTGAAGCATGAAGACCTTATGCGATAGAGGCCTTGCGTTGAGAGTGCGGCGCATGCCTAAAGAGCCAAGTGAGCATGGCGGCAATCAATCTGAGACCAACGGTGGGAACTCACAACCCCACCAAGTGGAGTGTGGAACACTTTGCACTTTGGACATTCGAGAGGATGGGGTGTTCGGCAGACCTTGGAGATATACTCTACCCTTGGAGTATGTCCATGCAGTGATGTGCATCGTGGATCAGCGGTGGGACTCCGGTGTTAAGTGACAGTGGACTGGGGAGACCTTTAAGGTGGCAGCGTCCTTAGAAGCGAGAGTTCATGTGGGAAACAGCCAAGAGGCGTGATGGAGTGAGGCCCCGGGATTCGGAGGTCGAAACGGAGGAGAAGTAACTCGGGCGCGAGCGAGCCAAGTGTGGCGAGCTCCTCAACCTGCGAGAGGTTAAAAGCAGCGCGAGATGAGTCGAGTGCTCACATAGATGTATCGGAGTGCGCCGGAAGCGCGGATGCGGAGTGGGTGCGGAGAGAGGCCGAGACTCGGTGAAGTGGACAGAGGATGGGTTCACATGGTGATGCGCGACATGGTGGGTGAGTCAAGGACATCATGGATACCGCGTTGCGGTGTGGTGAGTGACAACGAAGGCGAAGACTTGTGAAGTCAATGCGTGCAGGCCTGACGCTTGAGACGGGTGTCTCGTAAGTAGGCACGCCGATGTCGGTGGCCATGGCATCGGGGCGAGATCGAGAGGATGGATCGAGCGAGCCGAGGGAAGAGTACCTCACCCGCATGTGATGCGGTCTACCAGGATGGCGAGCTAGCAGTGCTCCCAGCAGGGATCCTTGGTGCGTTGGACTTGGGTGACAGAGGTCAGCAAGTCGGGGTGAGTAGAGGCTCACACCCGGGAAGGACTCTGAGGAGGACTTCCCCCGTCGGTGCACGCGTAGGTGACCGCGCGGCAACTCAGGCAGACTCATGGATGGATGACAGAGATAGGTGCATGTGATGCTCCTCGGTGGCCTTGTGCGAAGCAGTGGGATGTTCGGCAGAGAGAAGCGGCGGCGGCATGAAAGCGGGTCAGTGATGAGTCTTGGAGGCGTGAGTTGTGCATTCCCTCAAGTGGACTAAGAAGACATATTAAGAGCTCCCGGCGGTTGTATGGGCAGCCGTGGTATTCGGCGAGTGGTCTTCTGGAGCATTGATTGTATGGGCATTTGTGAAGGGTGTTGGAAAGGTTCACTTGTGCATGTTGCAGATGCAGTTGGGGAATGGGTGGTGGCAGAAGACGGAGAAAGGCGTAGTCTGGGACTACTGGAGTAACTTGATCCTCTAAGGCAAGCGAAAAAGGTAGTGTCTCAGTGCCGCACGTTGGCTAGTTTATTCCGCTTTAAAGCTAGCCCCGTGAGTAGCGGTGGTATCGAGCTTTGAACGGGAATTGCCCTTCGATGATACTCAGCGTGACGGTGGTATCGAGAGCTTCAAGGATTGAGAGAAAGTGTGTGCGTGATGCGAGTGTTTGCAAGCGTGTATCTGTGTGATGTTGTTGAGTTCAGATTGTTGTACTTATATGCGAGTGAGTGATCAATGTTGGTGTCGAGTGCATTTGAAGTGATGATGCTCTCTTTGATACCTAGAGCACTTTATACCTAGAGCACTTTATGCATGGTGTGGGATGTTGATTGAAGAACAGGGTGGCGGAGACTGGAGCAACGCAATCAACATCGTTGGTGATCGGATGGCGGGACACCAACGCGGTTGGGGAGCAGTAAGTAGGCTGGTGTGTGCTTGTGAAGCGGCGTCAGATTGAAATGCCTAACCTTATGTGCGGCTATGCAGGGTCGTACATGTTTGAGGGAGTTGGTTGTTGGACGAATCGGATCAGGCGGGTCTTGTGAAGATTGGCAATCAACGGTGTTAGCGATCGGAAGGCGGGACACCAACACAACACGGCTGGATCAAGTGGTGGGCGATGTTGTTCGATTAAGAAGAAGGCTGGTGTGGGCACGGGCGGCATCGGATCGAGTGATCAGCGGAGTATCGGGGCTCAGTGGAGCTTTATTGATGTCACAGTGGAATGAATGAAAAGCAGTGAACTTTCTGTTGTAGACCGAGAGGGTTGATGAGAAAGGAGTCATGCGAGTTGCGGACGGTGGTCGCATGGCGTTCGGTGATCGGGTGTTGTAGACCCGTGCAGTGTCGAAGTTGGCCTTGTGCAATGCAATGCAAGTAAGCAGTGCGGAGTTCTTAGAGACTTTGTGGGAGAAGAAAGGCGGTGTTTTGAACAGATCTCGGTTGTAGAGGAGGCGACAGAGGGAAGCATACGGGGTGGGTGGGTAAGCCACTTCGGTGGGCAGTTCATGTGGAGGCTGGTGCGAGAACTTACTCCTAGCAGTTTGGGTGAAGGGATAACATTTGGTAGAGTCAGTGCGGTGGCAGAGTGACTCGAAAACTCGGTAGGTGCGAAAGCATTGAGTAGCGCGACGACTCCCCAGAAGTTGTAGACGGGACTTGTACATTGTGGATGGCTGAATTGCAGTATCTGTGAAGTGATATCAAGTTGATACTCGAGCCATGAAGTGGAAAAAGTGGCTCTCCCTTGGCAGAATCACGGTGGTGAATTTTGCGAAACCTCGGTAATTTCAGGTTGGCAACGGTGGCAGTGGCTACATTCCGGAGTGAAGCAAGAGTTGCGCGTTCGGAAGTGCTGGTTGGTTGAAAGCGGTGGTGAGTAGATCAGTCAAGTTGCAGTGAAATGAGGTATTCCTGGTGAAGAGTTTGCCAGAAGATCAGCATCAGAGTCACAGTGGTGGTATGGTGTTGGTAGAAGTGCTGAACAAGGGCAGCATTTGCGGTGAAAGTAGGCCCCTGGATCGGTTGGAGGATATCATGTGTTGCGTGTGGAAGCGTGGTGTGACCAGTTTCAGCAGCAGTGAAACCTTGCAGTGGTTCGTCAATCGGCATGGAGGTTGGCGGTTCTCCGGTTATGCAGTGAATGTTGTGCAAGAAGGGCTCAGAGCTTGGCAGGGCAGCTTACATCATGCGAGAATTCCTAAGAGGTTGTGGGAATTGCGAAGGGGTATCCCATCGAGACATTGTGTTGGATGTTTGGTGAAGTGTAGTTTCGAGAGGAAGGAGCTACGGTGGCGAAGTGTTGAGTGAGTTGGCACTTTTTGTCCCGAGCACGGGGAGTTAGCACGGCGAGATGTTGAAAAGCCGAGTTCGTGTTATGTCGTGAGTGGCCGAAGTGTTCCGTGTGTATTTGCATGTGAGTAGTGCAATTACATTTTGTCAAGTGTTGCGAACACTTGCATCCTTTCTTGCGTGAGCTTGCGAAGTCTAGCATCGGCGCCGTGGCGTCGCCACTTTAAGTGGGGGAGAATATAAGGGGGTGCGTCTCCATGCTCACAGAGCGCCGCCTCCCAGGATGGGCAGACCCCATCCGCGCGAGGTAGTGCACGGCGCTATCCAGGGGTTCGAAATGGATCCCGGCCGAGGCAAGCAGTTGGCGAGGCATGGGTTGGGGTTGGCGACCTCGCATGCATGTCTTGTGAGAAGATCAGGCGAGTTGGGCGAGTTAAGCGCGCGAGCTGAAAATGGGTGACCTCCGGGAACTTCCGGTGTCACATCAATATAACTCGAGTTGGGCGAGTTAAGCGCGCGAGGGCATAAATGGGTGACCTCCGGGAAGTTCCGGTGGCACCAATGCAACTCTTGAGGGCTATGGAGTAGTAAGAGTTGTGCATGGGGAATATGAAAGGACCATGCTACGAGCCCAAGGATGTCTCAGAATCAAGGTTTAGCCGAGGCGGGTTGGTGAGTTAAGTTGGTTGCACTTAGGAACAGTGCAAGGTGTCTTGGAGCGAAGAACTTACCCAGTGTACGCGGAGCGAGCTGGGCAACTCATGTGGGCGATGCAGTGGCAGAGCGGGAGTTGGTTTGAAGCATGAAGACCTTGTACGATAGAGGCCTTGCGTTGAGAGTGCAGCGCATGCCTAAAGAGCCAAGTGAGCATGGCAGTCAATACAGACCAACAGTGGGAACTCACAACCCCACCAAGTGGAGTGTGGAACACTTGGTGCACTGGACATTCAGAGGATGGGGTGTTCAGCAGACCTTGGAGATATACTCTACCCTTGCGGAGTATGTCCATGCAGTGATGTGCATCGTGGATCAGCAGTGGGACTCCAGTGTTAAGTGACAGTGGACTTGGGGAGACCTTTAAGGTGGCAACGTCCTTAGAAGCAGAGTTCATGTGGGAAACAGCCAAGAGGCGTGATGGAGTGAGACTGGGATTCGGAGGTCGAAACGGAGGAGAAGTAACTCGGACGCGAGCGAGCCAAGTGTGGCGAGCTCCTCAACCTTGCAGAGGTTAAAACAGCGCAGATGAGTCGAGTGCTCACATGGATGTATCGGAGTGCGCCGGAAGCGCGGATGCGGAGTGGGTGCGGTAGCAGAGGCTGAGACTCAGTGAAGTGGACAGAGGATGGTTCACATGGTGATGCGCGACATGGTGGGCTGAGTCAAGGACATCATGGATACCGTTGCAGTGTGGTGGTGACCGACAACGAAGCGAGAAGACTTGTGAAGTCAATGCGGTGCAGGCCTTGACGGGTGTCTCGTAGAGTAGGCACGCCGATGTCAGTGGCCATGGCATCGGGGCGAGATCAGAGGATGGATCGAGCCGAGGGAAGCAGAGTACCTCACCCGCATGTGATGCGGTCTACCGAGATGGCGAAGCAGTGCTCCCCGCGAGGATCCTTGGTGCGGTGGACTTGGGTGGCAGAGTCGTCGCAAGTCGGGGTGAGTAGAGGCTCACACCCGGGAAGGACTCGAGAGGAGGACTTCCCCGTCGGTGCTGCGCGTAGGTGTGGCCAGCAGCAACTCAGCAGACTCATGGATGGATGAGAGATAGGTGCATGTGATGCTCCTCAGTGGCCTTGTGCAGAACAGTGGGATGTTCGAGAGAGAGCCGGCCAGCGGCATGAAGCTGGGTCAGTGATGAGTCTTGGAGGCGTGAGTTGTGCATTCCCTCAAGTGGACTAAGAAGACATATTAAGAGCTCCCGGCGGTTGTATGGGCAGCCGTGGTATTCGGCGAGTGGTCTTCTGGAGCAGTTGTATGGGCAGCTGTGAAGGGTGTTGGAAAGGTTCACTTGTGCATGTTGCAGATGCAGTTGGGGAATGGGTGGTGGATGAAGAGATGGAGAAAGGCGTAGTGCGGGACTACCGAGTAACTTGATCCTCTAAGGCAAGCGAAAAAGGTAGTGTCTCGGTGCATGCCGCACGTTGGCTAGTTTATTCCGCTTTAAAGCTAGCCCCGTGACAACTACTATGGGTAGAGGTTGTTCGTCGGATGATTTTTCTGTACCCAATCTTTGGCGGATGCAAAAGCGAGTCGGTCGGTGAGCCGTATGGCTATATTTGCGGCGAGTTAAGTTAAAATTCAACGTTGTGCAAAATCTTGCGAGGTGAGACGTTGGAAACGTGAAAATATCGGTCCGGTTGGGGGTTTGCCGAGCGCGCCATGGCTCAGCTCTTGCATTCCAAAATCGGGAACATTGGACATAGCGACCTCGTCGCAGAGCTCGCGTTATGCCTGCGAGCTAAAAGAAAAAATGAATGTTTTTCTCGTTGGATTCCTTATCCGTCGTGTGAGAGCCCTTTTTACTTATAACTACTATGGGTAGAGGTTGTTCGTCGGATGATTTTTCCTGTACCCAATGCTGGCGAGTCGGTCGGTGAGCCGTATGGCTATATTTGCGGCGAGTTAAGTTAAAATTCAACGTTGTGAAAAATGTTGCGAGGTGAGATGTTGGAAACGTGAAAATATCGGTCCGGTTGGGGGTTTGCCGAGCGCGCCATGGCTCAGCTCTTGCATTCCAAAATCGGGAACATTGGACATAGCGACCTCGTCGCAGAGCTCGCCGTCGCGCTGCCCTGCGAGCTAAAAGAAAAAATGAATGTTTGTCTCGTTGGATTCCTTATCCGTCGTGTGAGAGCCCTTTTTACTTGTAACTACTATGGGTAGAGGTTGTTCGTCGGATGATTTTGCTTGTACCCAATGTTGGCTATCTTTCGCCGCGAGAAATATGCGCTGCGAGCCTACATTAAGATTCAACGTTTTGAATGCAACGTTGCGCAAAATCTTGCGAGGTGAGATGTTGGAAACGTGAAAATATCGGATCGGTTGGGTCTTTGCTAAGCGCGCCATGGCTCAACTCTTGCATTCCAAAATCGCGAGCGTTGGACATAGCGAGCTCGCCGCAGCGCTGGCCGTCGAGCTGACCTGCGAGCTAAAAAAAAAAAAAATGAATGTTTTTCTCGTTCGATTCCTTATCCGTCGTGTGAGAGCCCTTTTTACCTATAACTACTATGGGTAGAGGTTGTTCGTCGGATGATTTTGCTTGTACCCAATGTTGGCGAGTCGGTCGGTGAGCCGTATGGCTATGTTTGCGGCGAGCTAATCTATGTTGGCGAAATAACTTTGTGCAAAATCTTGCGCGGTGAGACGTCGGAAACATTAAAATACCGATTTGGTTTCAGCGTTAGTGAGCGCGCCATGGCTCAACACTTGCATTCAAAAATCGCCCACATTGGGACATACCGAGCGCGTGGTCTGGCTGGTTTACGAACTAAAAGGATGAATGTTTTTCTCGTTCGGATCCTTATCCGTCGCTTGACAGGCCTATTTACTTATAACTACTATGGGTGGGCGTTGCTCTTGTGATGTTTTTCGCTTGTACCTTATGTTGGCGAGTCCGATAGTGAGGCGAATGGGGATATTTGCATCGAGCAATGACCTTTGCGAGGTACATTAAAACTGAACGTTTTGAATTATAATCTTGTGCGAAAGTCTTGCGGAGCCACAAGACAATATTATTTTTGATTGGAGGTTTTCTGAGCGCGCCATGGCTCAACGTGGGCAATCCGCGATCGTGAACTTTTGACAAAACGAGATCGTCGCCGAGCGTGCCGGCGAGCTAATCTAGCTGCTGCAAAAAAAAGTGAATGTTTTTGTCATCCGTATCCTTATCCGTCGCGCGACAGGTCCTTTTACTTAGAACTACTATGGATAGAGGTTGGTCATTCGATGTTTTTGCCACTACGCTATGTAGCGGACTCTCGGAAAAGCTTGCTCAGCTCGCATTTGTTCTTATCGTCTGCCAAGAGTGGATTGAGTTAAATTGACGTGGTCTTTCGGGTCAGTCTGAGCTTTGGCCTCGGGCCATTGTTAGGGCTGTCGAAATTTCCGTCTAACCCACATCCACCTAGTAACGGACGTGACATGTATTACGCAAATATCCCACCGTTCTTGGAGTTTTCTTCGGAACACGTGGGTTTTGCCTCTCATTAGCACGCCAAATTTATTGGGTGCTGCCGGTTGTGCTTGTGTTGATTCCTTGATGGTATATACGGTTCGATGATAATGCGGGCAGCCCTCTATTGGCCAAGTTGTCAACGGATGGGTCTTCCTCCTCTAATAGAGTGACAACCGATTCATAGGTGAACGGAAGAATTCTGTCCCATCCTGTGTATCGGTGTCATTGCCGAAGATTATGCGGGCTATGAGTGCATGTTATAAAATTTTTGCCATTGGTGTTCTCCTTGGCTCTCCTTGTTCGTTGCGTTGAATTCTCCTTTGAGCTCATGTGATTGCAATGGGAAGGCGACGTTGATTTTCGTACGGATCTCTTTGTTGTGCTCGCTTCGTTCCGTTGGCTCTCGATTGGAAGCGTCATGTTCTTCACGGATGTAACCATTCGTGGGTGGCCCAAATGATTGTAGGCAGTAGAGCGGAATGTTTCAGATTCTGATCGGATCCGCTTTGCCTAGGGTCGTCCGTGCAGGTTATGGAAGTGATTTGCAGGACGTTTCTAGAGAGTAGGGGCGGCGACAGCGCTCGGCAATTTGCACGTTTCGTTGTGATCCCGCTTCTCTCCTCGAAGCATCTTACTCTTTACGGATGTAACATTCGGTGTGATGTACCCATATGCGTGTAGGCGCGCAGAGTGGAGCGTTTGATTACGATCGGATCCACTTGGCCTAGGGTCCTCCATCGGTGTTATGGAAGTGATTTGCAAGACATTGCTAGAGGCCCCCTGTATATAGCTCGATTCTTTGTGTTCTCTCTTCAAAGCGTGTTTCGCTTTACGGATGTAGCCTTTGGTGGTTGACCCATATCCGAGTGGGTGCCGACGAGTGAGTTTATAGGCCGCAGAGTGGAACGTTTCAGATTCTGATCGTATCCACTTGGCCTAGGGTCCTCCATCGGGGTTACGGAAGTGATTTGCAAGACATTGCTAGAGGGGAGGCGCTGCGGAATCCCCCTGTATATAGCCCGAATCGTTGTGTTC
>CM031235.1:278595089-278622589 GCA_018340775.1 Taxus wallichiana var. yunnanensis | reverse complement strand
GAGTCGGGTTGTTTGGGAATGCAGCCCTAATCGGGTGGTAAATTCCGTCCAAGGCTAAATACGGGCGAGAGGCCGATAGCGAACAAGTACCGCGAGGAAAGATGAAAAGGACTTTGAAAAGAGAGTTAAAGAGTGCTTGAAATTGTCGGGAGGGAAGCGGATGGAGGCCGGCGATGCTCCCCGGTCGGATGCGGAACGGTGTGAGCCGGTCCGCCACTCGGCTCGGGGAGTGCGTCAGCGCGGGCCGTCGCGGCGGCACAAGCACGGCCTTTGGGCCGTTGAGTGTACCTCCGTCGCGGCGGTCGTGGAACGAAGCGTGCGCCTATGGCGGGCCCTCGGGCACCTGCGCGCTCGTGGCGCTGGCTTGCGGGCTTTCCATCCGACCCGTCTTGAAACACGGACCAAGGAGTCTAACATGTGTGCGAGTCGGCGGGTTTGGAAACCCGCGAGGCGCAAGGAAGCTGACTGGCGAGAGCCCTCTTTGGGGTGCACCGCCGACCGACCCGATCTTTGTGAAGGGTTCGAGTGCGAAGCACACTGTTGGGACCCGAAAGATGGTGAACTATGCGAGCAGGGGGCGAAGCCAGAGAGAAACTCTGGTGGAGGCCGCAGCGATCTTGACGTGCAAATCGTTCGTCGACTTGGGTATAGGGCGAAAGACTAATCGAACCGTCTAGTAGCTGGTTTCCTCCGAAGTTTCCCTCAGGATAGCTGGAGTTCACGCGTGAGTTTTATCGGGTAAAGCAAATGATTAGAGGCATCGGGGGCGTAACGCCCTCGACCTATTCTCAAACTTTAAATAGGTAAGGCGGCGCGGCTGCTCCGTTGAGCCGCGCCACGGAATCGCGAGCTCCAAGTGGGCCATTTTTGGTAAGCAGAACTGGCGATGCGGGATGAACCGAAAGTCGAGTTACGGTGCCAAATTGCGCGCTAACCCAGATCCCACAAAGGGTGTTGGTTGATTAAGACAAGCGGGGACGGTGGTCATGGAAGTCGAAATCCGCTAAGGAGTGTGTAACAACTCACTGCCGAATCAACTAGCCCGAAAATGGATGGCGCTGAAGCGCGCAACCTATACTCGGCCGTCGGGGCAAGTGCGAGCTCCGATGAGTAGGAGGACGCGGGGGTTGTTGCGAAACCCTGGGCGCGAGCACAGGTGGGTAGCCCCGGTGCGAGATCTTGGTGGTAGTAGCAAATATTCAAATGAGAACTTTGAAGGCTGAAGTGGGGAAAGGTTCCATGTGAACAGCACTTGGACATGGGTTAGTCGATCCTAAGAGATGGGGAAGTCTGTATCAAGGCCGCACTTTGCGCGATCATCGAAAGGGAATCGGGTTAATATTCCCGAACCGGGGCGTGGCGGTGGACGGCAACGTTAGGAAATCCGAGAGGCGTCGGCGGGGCCCCGGGAAGAGTTATCTTTTCTTTTTAACAGCCTGCCCACCACGAAATCGGTTCAACGAGATAGGGTCCAGCGGCTGGAAGAGCACCGCACGTCTGCGGTGTCGGTGCGCTTCGGCGGCCCTTGAAAATCTGGAGGACCGAGTACCGTTCACGCCGGTCGTACTCATAACCGCATCAGGTCTCAAGGTGAGCGACCTCTGGTCAATAGAACAATGTAGGTAAGGGAAGTCGGCAAAATGGATCCGTAACCGGGAAAAGGATTGGCTCGAGGGCTGGGCCTAGGGTCTGCGCCTTAAAACTGCGCGGGCTTGTCGGCTGCCTGAAGCTGCTTCCGCGGCGAGGGCGGGCCGTCGCGTGCTGTCGGGCGCGGGCGCGGGGCGCAGACGCCCCCTGTGGGGGCTTTCCCTAGGCGGCGAACAGCCAACTCAGAAGGCTGGTACGGACAAGGGGAATCCGACTGTTTAATTAAAACAAAGCATTGCGATGGTCCTGCGGATCTTGACGCAATGTGATTTCGCCCATGCTGCGAATGTCAAAGTGAAGAAATTCAACCAAGCGCGGTAAACGGCGGGAGTAACTATGACTCTCTTAAGGTAGCCAAATGCCTCGTCATCTAATTAGTGACGCGCATGAATGGATTAACGAGATTCCCACTTTGTCCCTATCTACTATCTAGCGAAACCACGTGCCAAGGAACGGGCTTGGCGGAATCAGCGGGAAAGAAGACCTGTTGAGCTTGACTCTAGTCCGACTTTGTGAAATGACTTGAGAGGTGTAGAATAAGTGGGAGTTGAACACTTTATATGCAACCTAAACTAATCCTAATCTAAAATAGCGCGCAGAGACCCTTGGAAGGAAAGGATAAGAATGGAAAGGGCATTCATTGGCATTTAATAAATAGTCCATACGTGGATAGCACCAGATTTTGGCGGGCGGGTAGGAAATAGAGGCATCTATTTGGAGATAGAGCCAAATTCAGCTTTACATGGGAAATTTAAAAAAATTGAGTTCGCCAACTCAAGTGGCGGTGGCGTGGGAAGTAAGGAAAAAGGGAGAGCCTTAATTACATTGATTTTTCTTGGTCCTCATGACAGTTCACCTTGGAAAGTGTATGAGGGAATTTGATTTTTCATTGTTTTGATTTGGCTTTTGCAAATTTGCTCGCATTTGGTTTTTCTCGCTGGTTCAATCGAACCAGCTATTGGAATTTGACACGTGTGCTTGAGATTTTTAAGGTCATTGAGCCTAAGGAAGAAAGGAGTGTTGGGAAGTTTGTGTTGTCACCGTGGAAGGAAAATGCGGAAAACGAAGTTTTCTTGAGTTCTGGAAAAGAGATTACAGCATGTTAAGCCCTTCTCTTTAAAAATTCTTGCTTTGTTTAAGTAAAGAGGTTTACATTTCATTTCAAGTAAAGAGGTTTACATTGCTCGGATTCTAAAATGATGCATGAACCGAAAGGAAAGTAAAGAGGTTTACATTTCAGTTGGTTTCATCCTTGTGTTTATTATTAATGAAAGACGTGGAAAGGATAATCAGTATGTTATATCAGCAGAAGCTACTTATATTCCTAACTTTACAAATATTGTAAATTGAGACTTAATGATTATGTGGAAAACGGGACAGCATTCTTTGGTGATTATGATGATATTTTGATAGTTGATTGTTTTGCTGATCTTTCTTTTGTGCCTATTTTGTGATTGATGTTTAATCTGTGCGTTTCATAAAAGCAGGCTTCTTTTATTGAGACATTAGTTGAAGCACCTTATTTTAAGGATAAGTGCTTAATATGCTCGGATTCATTGAATCGACCGACGTGCAATTCATTTTTTGAGATGGAATTTGATTAGAATGAAGACTTGGCTGTTTTTCGATGCTTCTTGATTTGTTGATGATGTATTGTAATTGTCGCTTTTATTCCTCTTCGAGGAATTGTGAAAAGAAGAAAATATATTCTTATGTCTATGAGTTGTATTGATGTTTTATATAAACTATGCCCAATCATTTGGATTGGCAAATGTATGATTATGACAAGAAATATTGAATCCAATTACATGTGTATTATTTTAATAATTATATCAGTTTGATTTTGTTGTCTAAATTGGAAATATAATGTTATTTCTTGATTGGATTTGTTCAATTGTCCTTGGATGGATGTTAAATGGAACCGATATCTATTCTTACCTAAATGCAACTTTTAAGTTGAAAAATGCAATTAATTCATACTTGGGTAAAGATGAATTTTTAATTGACATTATAAGGATTAGGAAGAATATGATTCCATAATTGGAAGGTATTCGGGATTAGCTTAGGAGCTAAGGAATACCAATTAAACTTTGGAGTAATCAAACTATGCTTTCGAGCTCCATTAATGATCTCGTGTGTTAAATTCGAATAAAGGATATAGGATAAGTATATCCATAACTAATGGACCTTAACCATATAACGTTAAGGAGAACAAATGAATCATTCTTGGGAATTAGACCTCGTTTAAATGACATCTAATAAGTTAGAATTCTAAATTTAGTTCATTGGAAAATCTTGGCTAAGTTTAATAGGTTAAACTTATCACGTCGTCGATGCACGGACTCGCTTAATCCAATGATTAAGAAGTGAACCAAGTAGGAAATGTAGCCCTTTGATACGAAGGAGAAGATGCATAGTAAGCTAATGGATGGTTTAGTCCTCTTAGCTATATGCTAATCGCAAGAAACGAGAATCAAGGGATCAAAGACGAATCTTTGAAAGTTGATTTTAATTATTAATTCGTGGCTAAGTCACTTGAGCAGATGTGTGTTCTCGATGGGTGGATTCTCGCAGGACATTGGTATACGCCGGCTACGGCAGTGTCTCTATGAAGACGGGGTCTTCATGACGACACAATGTTGCGAAATTGACATATAGCAATGCCCTCCCGAATCAAAACATCTAGAATACATAGGCTGAATGTGTAACTCTTAGTGGGAATAGGATATGATCACGATATACGGAGTGACTCGGAATACTAAGGATAACTAGACACACGGGGTCATGGGGTAACGACACCATATGTCTGCGTATCTTTAGTTACCAGGAGTGCCTTCCTATACCCGTTCATATTACTAGTTGGAATTGGAAGTTTAAAACTGAACTTAAACGAAGAGGACTGGTAGGAACCAGGAAAGACCATTCTAGATAACAGGTGAAGTGAGGTGAAGGACGTATTCCGTAGATGTGTATCACATCCAGGAATATGATCATGCAAAGCATGTGAAAATCTTTGGCCAAAGTATCGCAATTGCTGGTTGCGTTGTCCTTATCACTTAATTTAAGATGCAGGATGTCAGATGAATATCAATAACAGATATTCCAGATAGGCTTCTTAAATGGATCACTTCAATAACCGGAAATGGTTATGAGAACAGTATATATAATATACCATGCATAAACGAACATGAAGGATCGGTTGTTTCCGAGTCATGAACATGAAGGATCGGTTGTTGTCGAGTCATGAAATGAAGGATCGTTGAAACTCCAAGCCATGAAAATGGAAGATCGGCAGTTCTCGAGTCATTTACAATGCAGCATATAGAATCTGTTATAAGATTGAATGGCATTGAATGTGTGTTCCATATTGTAAATATGCGAACAGGAACATTCGTTTAAAAAGAAATTGTGTGATCCAAATTATGTTGTTTGGATGAGAGAACAATTATTAAAACTTGAACATGTGTTTGAATTTTGTAATTCATAACAGAGAACGTTATCAAAAATAAATAAAAAATTCCCTTGTTCTCGTATTTTAAAATGGGGATGTTACATCTTGGTATCGAGTGAAGGTTGCAGCTCTTAGACCTAATGAGTCCATGATATTAATAAGGTTTACATTTTCTTATTGAAGAAAATGGTAAGGACAAGAGGGAATCTTTGTGAATAACCCGTTACAGGGTGGAGAAGTAGCTGCTGCGCAAAAAGTGGATGAAATCCTTGCTGCCCTACTTAAACGAGGATCGTTTGATCTAATCATGAACATGAGTCAATGGGCAATGAAGAGGAGGAGAATGAAGCTGAAATAAATGATCAGCCGCCTCTGTGGACAACATCAACGAAGGGAATCCGGGTGTTGATGATAATAATGTAATTTCTCCTAATCCCCCGAAAATAAAAGGGCAAGATTAGCATTTGAACTTACAAATGATATAAAGAGAATAAGTCCTCCAAAGTTTGATGGAACAACTCTTGGGGACGGAGCCGAGAATTGGCTCGGTGAAATGGAGAAATACTTTGCGATAAGAAACTTCTCGAAGAGACTAAAGAGATATGGGGAGCATATCGGCTTTCTCATGAAGCATCATCATGGTGGGACAACCGTAAGGTTGAGCTGAATATTGTCGAATCGACATAACTTGGGATCAATTTAAGGGTTATTTTAGGCAATGATGGCTGCCTCAACTCTATTTTGATAGGAAAATGATGAATCTAAGGTGGTCGCAAGGAAGGCTATCGGTGACGGAATATTAGGAAGGGTTTACTAAACTCCTTAAGTATGTGCCTTGATACCAGTGACGAGAAGTTCGAATACGGAAATTCATAATGGGGACCGAATCCCATCATTGGTGGCAAAGTGGATGTCCACGGTCCAACCACCATGGATGGAGTTGTCGAAAAGGAAATCGAGATAGGAACAGAAATTGAGGGAAATATCTTCTCACATGGAAGAGATAAGGAAGAAGATTCCCAATCTCGCTTCGTCTCTTACACCAAAAAGGGGACCTTGGAAAAGGTTTGGTGTAAAAAACAAAATTGTTGTAGATAACAACAAGAAACCCGTGATGAACAGGACACAGTAAATAACGTGCGGAAACAGCTTCACAAAAGTTAATGGCATTGGGATGAAGTCCTATGGAAGCCAAAATGATAACTTCAAGGCTGGTAACAAATTTGAGCCTAGAAAAGGGCCAGTGGAGGATGCTTCAACCTGTGGAAAGGACCACTATGCGAATCACTTGTCATCGAAGAAGGATGATCGCGGATAGCAAAGCATAGGATACATCTTGCAGATGGCTATGACATTTGAAAAGCAAGTGACGCCCATAGAAGTTACGGGTAAGTTATTCGCACACTCTGTAGTTATACTTTTTGATATTTGGAGCTACTGAATGTTTTATTTCGCTAAACTTGCTATGAAATTAAAAGAAAGGCTGCAAGAATGGATAAAACATGGACAAGTACATTATGGGAATAATGCTGTCCATATAGTCGAAAAATGTGCCTTTTTGGGGTAATTCTTGATTGCCTGGTTTCTCCACCGAAGTTGACTTGTATGTCACTCCTCTAGGATCATATGATATCATTATTGGAGTTAACTAGTTGGCTGAACATAAGGAAAAGGTTGATTTGTTATGAAAAACAATCTGTTGCCTTGATGACTGTAGAAAGTAGATCATTCAAGGTGTAAACGGGAAGTTGCAGTTAGACCCGATGACTATGCAACTAAAGAGGGCTAAAAAGCAGAGGATACACTTTGTATGCAGTAAAAATGATAGAAAATGTAGAAGAAGATAATGATTTCATGGAAAGATATCCATTGTTGAGGGATTTCCGTGATGTGTTTCTGGAGGAATTGCTAGGTCTTCCACCTAAACGTGAGTTTGATTTCACAATAGAAATCAAACCAGAGCAGAACCCATATCTAAGGCACCTTATAGAATGACTACCATTGAGTTGGTAGAGCTAAAGGCTCGATTACAAGAACTTCGACTAAGGGGCTGATCGACCGAGCGTCTCACCTTGGGAGCACCGGTAATTTTCGTAAAGAAAAAGGATGGCGCTTTGAGGTGCATTGATTACAGAATCTTTGAACAAAGCAACTATCAAAAATCGATACCCACTTCCTAGGATTGATGATCTGTTTGATCGAGATGCGAGGAGCATCAGTTTATTCAAAAATAGATCTTGATCGGGTACCATCACCGAGAATAAAGGAAGAAGATATTCATAAAACAGCTTTTAGAATGAGGTACGGGCATTATGAGTTCACGGTGTTGCCTTTTGGGCTGACTAATGCACCTGCCGCCTTCATGAATCTAATGAACAATATTTTTCAAGAATACTTAGACAAGTTTGTGCTTGTATTCTTAGACGACATTCTTATATACTCTAAAAATGTTGAAGAGCACCAAGAACATCTCAGGATAGTGCTGGAAATCTTAAGAAAGAGGAAGTTGTATGGCAAACTATCCAAATGTTCCTTTTATGATGCGTAGTGCATTATTTGGGACACGTTATAAGCAAAAATGGGATAGCTGTTGACCCTTCAAAGATCACAGCTATAATCGAGTGGCTGCGCGCCTAAGAACGTGCACAAAGTGAGGAGCTTCATGGGCTTGGCTGGATATTATAGAAAGTTCGTTAAGGACTTTTCAAAATTGCTGCCCCAATCACTTCGCTGCAAAAGAAAGAAAAGAAATTTGTGCCGGACAGACAAATGTGAATCGCTTTAAAAATTTAAAGGAATAGTTAACTACAAGACCTATTTTGACTGTACTGATCCAAATGGAGATTTTATGGTTGTAACGGATGCCTCGGGAGAAGGCCTTGGAGGTATTCTCACGAATAACCATGTCATCACCTATGAAAGCAGAAAGCTTAAGTTGCATGAATAGAAATTATGCTCCACACGATCTTGAGCTCATTGCCATTGTTCATGCACTTCAAATATGGAGGCATTACCTTTTAGGAAAGCCCTTTGAGTTAAAAGCAATGACCATCCTGGGGCTGAAGTATATTTTACTCAGCCAAATCTGAATGCAAGGCAGCGAAGATGGTTGGAATTTCTGTCTCGTATGATTTCGATATAAGTTACATTAAGGGCAAGGAAAATCGGGTAGCAGATGCTTTGAGTCGAAGGAAGCCTATTTCGTGATTGATGTTTAAGCGTCGTTTCATAAAATCAGGATTCTTTTATTGATACGATTTGTTGAAGCACCTTATTTTAAGGATAAGTGCTTAATATGCTCGGTTCATTGAATCGACCCATGTAATTCATTTTGCGAGATGGAATTTGATTAGAATGAAGACTTGGCTGTTTTTCGATGCTTCTTGATTTGTTGATGATGTATTGTAATTGTCGCTTTTATTCCTCTTCGAGGAATTGTGAAAATAAGAAAATATATTCTTCGTCTATGAGTTGTATTGATGTTTTATGTAAACTATGCCCAATCATTTGGATTGGCAAATGTACTGATTATGACAAGAAATATTGAATCCAATTACATGTGTATTATTTTAATAATTATATCGGTTTGATTTTGTTGTCTAAATTGGAAATATAATGTTATTTCTTGATTGGATTTGTTTAATTGTCCTTGGATGGATGTTAAATGGAAACTGATATCTATTCTTACCTAAATGCAACTTTTAAGTTGAAAAATGCAATTAATTCATACTTGGGTAAAGATGAATTTTTAATTGACATTATAAGGATTAGGAAGAATATGATTCCATAATTGGAAGGTATTCGGGATTAGCTTAGGAGCTAAGGAATACCAATTAAACTTCGGAGTAATCGAACTTCACTTTCGAGCTCCATTAATGATCTCGTGTGTTAAATTCAGAATAAAGGATATAGGATAAGTATATCCATAACTAATGGACCTTAACCATATAACGTTAAGGAGAACAAATGAATACTGTTCTTGGGAATTAGACCTCGTTTAAATGACGTCTAATAAGTTAGAATTCTGAATTTAGTTGCAGTTGGAAAATCTTGGCTAAGTTTAATAGGTTAAACTTATCACGTCCGTCGGTACGGACTGCTTAATCCAATGATTAAGAAGTGAACCAAGTAGGGAAATGTAGCCCTTCGATACGAAGGAGAAGATGCATAGCAAGCTAATGGATGGTTTAGTCCTCTTAGCTATATGCAATCTGCAATGCGAAACGAGAATCAAGGGATCATCACGAATGCCGAGAGTTGATTTTAATTATTAATTCGTGGCTAAGTCACTTGAAAGGATGTGTGTGTTCTTGATGGGTGGATTTCTGCAGGACATTGGCATACGCTAGCTACAACAAGGTGTCTCCATGAAGACGGGGTCTTCATGGCGACACAATGTTACAAAATGACATATAGCAATGCCCTCCCGAATCAAAACATCTAGAATACATAGGCTGAATGTGTAACTCTTATGGGAATAGGATATGATCTCGATATATGGAGTGACTTTGAATACTAAGGATAACTAGACACACGGGGTTGTGGGGGTAACGACACCGTATGTCTACGTATCTTTAGTTACTAGGAGTGCCTTCCTATACCCGTTCATATTACTAGTTGGAATTGGAAGTTTAAAAATGAACTTAAACGAAGAGGACTGGTAGGAACCAGGAAAGACCATTCTAGATAACAGTGAAGTGAGGTGAAGGACGTATTCCGTAGATGTGTATCACATCCAGAATATGATCATGCAAAGCATGTGAAAATCTTTGGCCAAAGTATCGCAATTGCTGGTTGCGTTGTCCTTATCACTTAATTTAAGATGCAGATGTCGAGATGAATATCGAATGAGATATTGAGATAGGCTTCTTAAATGGATCACTTGATAACGAGAAGCGGTTATGAGAACGGTATATATAATATACCATGCATAAACAAACATGAAGGATCGGTTGTTGTCGAGTCATGAACATGAAGGATCGGTTGTTGCCGAGTCATGAAATGAAGGATCGTTGAAACTCGAGCCATGAAAATGGAAGATCGGCAGTTCTCGAGTCATTTACAACAGCATATAGAATCGTTATAAGATTGAATGGCATTGAATGTGTGTTCCATATTGTAAATATGCGAACAGGGAACATTCGTTTTAAAAGAAATTGTGTGATCCAAAGCTGTGTTGTTTGGGTAGAGAACAATTATTAAAACTTGAACGTGTGTTTGAATTTTGTAATTCATAACAGAGAACGTTATCGAAAAAAAAAAAAATTCCCTTGTTACGGTATTTTAAAATGGGGATGTTACACGGGGACAGGCAATGCCCCTATTTTTGCCTTAAGGTGCGTCAATGCGCCCGATCTCGGGTGGAAGACATTGTCGGTGGGGAGTTTGGTGAGGCGGCACATATGTTAAAAGATAACACATGTGTCCTAAGATGAGCTCAACGAGAACATAAATCTCGTGTGGAATAAAATGGTAAAAGCTCATTTGATTTTGATTTTGATGACGAATACAAACCCCGAAAGTGTGGCCTGTCGATCCTTTAGAATTTCAAAATTTGAAGCTAGAGGTGTCGAAAAGTTACCACAGGATAATCGGCTTGTGGCAACCAAGTGTTCATAGCGACGTTGCTTTTTGATCCTTCGATGTCGGCTCTTCCTATCATTGTGAAGCAAAATTCACCAAGTGTTGGATTGTTCACCACCAATAGGGAACGTGAGCTAGGTTTAGACCGTCGTGAGACAAAAGTTAGTTTTACCCTCATCGATGATCCGCGCTGCGATAGTAATTCAACTTAGTCCGAGAGGAACCGTTGATTCACACATTTGGTCATCGCGCTTGGTTGAAAAGCGGTGGTGCGAAGCTTCTAATGTGTGTTGGATTATGACCGAACGCCTCTAAGTCGAATCCATGCTAGATGCGGGCGCATCTCTCTCCGATTGCATCGTGACCCACAGAGGGGTGCTCTTGCACCCTGGGCCCGTGTCATTGGCGACCTCCGGTCGGTGCAACAACCTATCCTGGGAAACCTTGAATAACAAGTGGTCGGCGAGAAGAATCCTGGAGCACAACTTAAATAAGCGATGGGGTATTGTAAGTGGCGAGTGGCCTTTACTGCCATGATCCACCGAGATTCAGCCCTTTGTCACCCGATTCATACAACCCTCTAAGTTGAAGAGAGGGGTTTCACCTGGAGAAGAGATGCGATTCTTCTCCTTTTGCCCAAGCACCGGAGAAGAGATGCGATCCTCTTCTCTCTTTTTTTTTTTTTTGCCGATTCATACAACCGCAGACCGGTTGAAGTGCAGAGATAGAGAGGAGAGGAAGGTGGGGTTTCATACGAAGAGATGTGACCTTCTTCTTTTGCCCAAGTATAGGAGGAGGAGGAGGGGTTTCTGAGAAGAGATGTGATCTCTTTTTTTTTTTTGCCCAAGTATAGAAGAAGAAGAAGAATGGGGTTTTCGCGAAGAGATGTGATCTCCTCCTCCTCTCTTTTTTTTTGCCCAAGTATAGAAGAGGAAGAGGGTGGGGTTTCCGGTGAAGAGATGTGATCTCCTCCTCTCTCTCTTTTTTTTTTGCCCAAGTATAGAAGAAGAAGTGGAAGAAGAGGGGTTTCTCTTTTTTTTGCCCAAGAAGAGATGCGATCTCCTCGATCTCTCTCTCTTTTTTTCCCAAGTATAGAAGAAGAAGAAGAGGTGGGGTTTCCGCGAAGAGATGCGATCTCCTCTCTCTCTTTTTTTTGCCCAAGTATAGAAGAAGAAGAGGGGTTTCCGAGAAGAGATGCGATCTCCTCTCTCTCTCTCTCTTTTTTTTCCTAAGTATAGAAGAAGAAGTGGGGTTTCCAGGAGAAGAGATGCGATCTCCTCTCTTCTTTTTTGCCTAAGCAGAAGAAGTGGGGTTTCCAGAAGAGTGCGATCCTTCTTCTTCTTTTTCCTAAGCATAGAAGAAGAAGAGAGAGTGCGATGTCCTCTTTCTTTCTTCTTTTTGCCTAAGCATGGAAGAAAGTGGGGTTTCAGAGAAGAGATGATGATCTCTCTTTTCTTTTTTCCCAAGCATATAATAAAGTGGGGTTTCCAGAGACGAGATGTGCTTTTTTTTTTTTCCAAACTATAAAGTGGGGTTTCCAAAGAGGAGAGGTGCTTTTCTTCCAGAGGTGTTTCTTTTTCCAAGTACAAAGTGGGGTTTCCACGGAGGAGATGTGCTTTTTTTTTTTCCAAAGCATAAAAGTGGGGTTTCCGCAGAGCAGAGGTAGTTTTCCTCCTGGGTATAAAGTGCGGTTTCCACAGAGCAGAGGTGTTTCTTTTTCCAAGTAAAAAGTGGGGTTTCCTGAGGAAACTTTTCCAAGTGTTTTTCCACGGAAACTTTTTCTTTTTTTCTAATTATAGAGTGGGGTTTCCACCCAGACGCCGAGCTGCAGTGGCGAACAGGGGATTGTGCCCCAAGATGCCCAAGCTAAAGACGCATTCGGTGAGCCAAGTTTGGCGAGTTGATCCCCGGGAAGCTCACCTGGGAGCCCGCCGAGCAGCGCGCCCACGAGCTCGCCTGACAGCTCGTCTGGCAGCTCGCCTGTAAGATTGCTGACAAGCTCGCCCTATAAGAGCTGCTAGTGAGCTGTGCTTACCTGAGCTCACCCGGCATGTCTGCCTGCACAGGATCTCGGTCGCGGAGCTCGGCAGGAGGTCAAGCTCGCTTGCAGGAGCTCGCCAAGCAGCTCGGCTTGAGCTCGCATGGAAACTCGCCTGGGAGCTCGCCTTCCCAACTCGCCTTGAGCTCGCTAAGGAGCTCACCTTTCCAACTCGCCTTGAGCTCGCCTCGGAGTTCGTCGAGCAGCTCACTCGGGAGCTCACCCTGACAGCTCGCCTGTAAGACTGCTGACAAGCTCGCCCTATAGCAGCTTGCCTGGGATCTCGCCGAGCAGCTCGCCAAAAAGCTTGCCTGGGATCTCACCGAGCATCTCGCATGGGAGCTCGCGGTTCAGCTCCCACGGGAGCTCACGGAGCAGCTCGGCTGAGAGCTCGCCGAGTAGGTCGCCAAACAGCTCCCATGGGAGCTCGCCTTTCCAGCTCGTCTGGTAGCTCGCCTCGGAGTTCGTCGAGCAGCTCGCCGAGTAACATCTCACTTCGGGCCGAGAGCTCTTGGCTCGCCGGGAGAGCTCTCACTAAGTAGCTGCACTTTGGAGCTCCTTCGCCTGGAGTCGATCAGCTCGACTTGAGCTCGCCCGGGAGCTCATCGGGCAACTCGCCTTGAGCTCGTCTAGTAGCTCGCATGTAAGCTCACCTAACAGATTACCGACAAGCTCGCCTCGGAGTTCGTCGAGCTGCTCGACCTAGAGCAGCTTGTCGGGGAGGTCGCCGAGCAGCTCGCCTTTGAGCTCTTTTGGGAGCTCGCCGCACTCGCTAAGTGGCTCACATGGGAGCTCGCCAAGCAGCTCGACCTGAGCTCGCACGGGAGCTCATCGAGCAACTCGCCTGGAAACTCGCCTGGGAGCTCGCTAAGGAGAACACCCTGCGAACTCGCCTTGAGGTAGCTCGCCTCGGCGATCGTCGAGCAGCTCGCCTAGCTGCTCGCCACGTAGCTCGCAACGCAGCTCGCCTGACAGCTCACCCTATAGCAGCTTGCCGCGGAGATTGCCTTAGTGCTCGCCAAACAGCTTGCCTGGGATCTCCCCGAGCAGCTCGCAAGGGAGCTCCGCTGAGAGCTCGCCGAGTAGCTCGCCAAACAGCTCCCATGGGAGCTCACCGAGCAGCTCGCATGGGAGCTCGCTGGGCAGCTCGACTTGAGCTTTCCCAGAAACTCACCTGGGAGCTTGCCGACAGCTCGCCTTGCCGGCTCACCGGGCAGCTCGACTTGAGCTCGCCCAGAGCTCATCAGCACTCGCTGAAAACTTCACACGGGAGCTCGCCTTCTAGCTCACCTTGTAAACTAGCCTCGAGCCAGCTCTCGGTAGCTCGCCTCGGAGTTCGTCGAGCAGCTCGCCAAGTAGCTCGCCCGGGAGCTCACCGAGTAGGCTAACCTGAGCTCGCGAGCAGCTCGCCGAGTAACATCTGGCCAGGGAGCTCGCCGAGTAGCTCGCTTGGGAGCTCGCCGAACAGCTCGCCAAGAGCTTCACGAGGAGCTCACGATCGAAAGCTCACTCGCCAGCTCGCTGGAAGCTCGTAAGATTCGCTGGGAGCTCCCTGAGCGGCTCGGAGCTTTTGAATGACTCGCCAAATCGGCCTTTGAGCTCATTCGGGAGCTCTCGAAAAGCTCACTGGGAGCTCTCCGATAGCTCGCCTTAACTCGCCGGGAGCGCGTGAGCGGGAGCTCATGTAAGCGGCTCGATCTCGAGCTCGACTGAGCTCGCACGGAGCTCATCGCGGCTCGCATGGGCTTCACTTGGGACTCATCTTGGAGCTAGTTTGGTAGCTCGCCTACGAGCTCGCCTCGGGAGCTCGTCGAGCAGCTCGCCACGCAGCTCACTCGGGAGCTCGCCAGCTGATCGCTCACCTTACCAACTCGCCACGATAGCCTGCCCGCTAAGATCTGGCAGCTCGCCTGTAAGACTGCTGACACGCTCGCCCTATAGCAGCTTGCCGCGGAGCTTGCCTTGGTGCTCGCCGTACAGCTTGCATGGGATCTCACCGAGCAGCTCCCACGGGAGCTCGCGGTTCAAATCCCGCGGGAGCTCGCCGAGCAGCTTGCCGAGCAGCTCCCATGGGAGCTCACCGAGAGCTCTCAGTGGGAGCTCACCGAGAAGCTCGGCTCGAGCTCGGCGGCTTGGAGCTCGCAGTAAACTCGCCAGGAGCTCGCGAGAAGCGACTCGCTTGAGCTTGCCTGGCAAACTCACTCCGGGAGCAGAGGCGCTCGCACTCACCGGTAGCTCGACTTGAGCTCGCCTGGAGCTCGCACGGAGCAGCTCGCTTCGTCAGCTCGCCTTTCGAAGCTCGCCTCAGAAGCTGCCGAGCTCGCCTTGCCAGGCTCGCCTCGGTAGCTCGCCTCGGAGTTCGTCGAGCAGCTCGCCAAGTAGCTCGCCCGGGAGCTCACCGAGTAGGCTAACCTGAGCTCGCGAGCAGCTCGCCGAGTAACATCTGGCCAGGGAGCTCGCCAAGTAGCTCGCTTGGGAGCTCGCCGAACAGCTCGCCAAGTAGCTTGCCTGGGAGCTCACCGATCGGCTCGACTCGAGCTCGCCCGGGAGCTCGTCGGGCAACTCGCCTGGGAGCTCTCCTGAAAGCTCGCCTTGCCAACTCGCCTTGAGCTCTCACTCGCACAGCTCGCTCTCAAGCTGCTCAGGAGCTCTCTGACAGCTCGCCAGCTCGCTAAGACAACTCGGAGCTCGCTCGCTTCGAGCTCGCGCACGGGAGCTCACTTCGGGAGCTCGCGTGGAAACTGCGCTCGCAACTGAGCTCTCTGTAAGCTCGCTTTGGTAGCATGCGCTGAGCTGGCGTGCTCGGCAGCAGCTGGGTGCTCACCGGCAGCTCTCGCTCGGGAGCTCTCGCGGCTGAGCTCACCGAGCAGCTCGCGCTGGGAGCTCGTCTGGCTGGCTCGCTGCCAAGGCTCGGCGACGCTGCCGAGAAGCTCGCCCTAGCTGGCCGAGCTGAGCTCGCGCAGCAGCTTGCGCGAGCTTGCTTGGTGTCCGTCTGGCTGCCACCTCGGGATCTCAACGAGCTCGGCCACGGGAGCTCGCGCCAGTTGACTCGCGGAGCTCGCCGAGAGCAGCTGAGCGAGCTCGCCTGGGAGCTCACCGAGCAGCTCGCCAAGGAGCTCGCCGAGCAGCTCGGCTTGAGCTTGCCCGTAAACTCACCTGGGAGCCTGCCGACATCTCGCCTTGCCAGCTCACCGGGCAGCTCGACTTGAGCTCGCCCAGGAGCTCGTCAGCGGCTTTCGCTGAAAACTCACTGGGAGCTCGCCTTCGCCCAGCTCGCCTTGAGCTCGCTCGAGTAACCTGTAGCTGCCTCGGAGCTCGTCGGCGGTAGCTCTCGGGAGCTCGAGTAGCTAACCCGAGCTCGAGCGGCTGACTCAAGTAGCTCGCGAGGAGCTCGCGAGCTTCAGCTCGCTAAGTGAGCTCGCCGAGAGCTCAGCCTGAGCTCAGCTTCGGAGCTCGCGAGGAGCTCGACTCGAGCTCAACTCGGCTCCGCGGGAGCTCAGAGTCAGCACGCAGCTCGCTGAGGAGCTCTCTCTGGCTTCGCCTTGAGCTCGCTCAGGAGCAACTCGCACAGGAGCTCTCTGGCGAGCTGCGCCTTGAGCTCAACTCGCGGCTCGAGCTCGCTCGCCGCAGGAGCTCTCGGGAGCTCGTGCCGAGCAGCTCGCCTTGAGACTCACTTGAGCCGTTTCAAAGCTTCGAGAAGCGGAGCTCGCCGCTGGACTCTAGGCGGAGAAGCTCATCGAGCGCTCACCGGGAGCTCGGCGGCGAGCTCGCCGAGGCTCTCGCAGAGCTCGCCTTTCAGCTCGCCTGGAGCTCGCCATAGAGCTCTCGCACGCTGCTAAGCTTCGCCTGGGAGCTCGCGGGAGCTCGCTGCCAGCCGACTCGAGCTTGCATGGGGCTCGAGCTCGCCTGGCAGGCTGAGCTCGCAGGAAGCTCACGCAAATCGGCTTCGGAGCTCGTGGCGAGCTCACCTTGAGCTCGCGGGAGCTCACAGCTATCGGGAGCTCAGCTCAAGCTTCAGCGAGTTGAGTAGCTCACCATGCTGCAGCTCTCAAGAGCTGCTCGCTGGCTCAGGAGCTCGCCGGCTCGGGGAGCTCACCGAGGAGCTCGCTCGGGAGCCTGCAACTCGCAACTCGACAAGCTCGCTCGCTAAGCTCGCTTGTCGGGAGCTTGCCGACATGCGCTCACCCTATAGCGAGCTCGCCGTGGAGCTTCCGCCGAAGTTTGGTGCTCCCGGGAGCTACGACTCGCTACTGGCTTGTCGGCTCTCGCCGGGAGCTCGCCAGGAGGCTCGATTTCGGAGCGCCAGCTCACCGAGAGCTCACCGAGCGCAGCTCGCCAATGTAGCTCCTGGGCGGAGCTCGCCCGAGTCTTAGCTCACTCAGGAGCTCACCGACAGCACGGAGCTCGCCTGAGAGCTTGCACTCTAGCTCGGGCTCGGCGGCTCGCTTGAGAAGCTCGCGCGAGGAGCTCGTCGAGAAAGCTCGCCAGGAGCTCTCTGCGAGCTTGCATGGGAGGCTCACCTTGCCAGCTCGGGAGCTCGTCGAGTGAGCTCACCTTGAGCTCGCCGAGAGCTCGCCTCGCCGAGCTTCGCTCGCGAGCGGCTCGCCTGAGAGCTCGCCTTGGCCACTTTCGCAAATCAGCTGAGCTCGCTCGGCCAGCTCGCCTGGGAGCTCATCGAGCGGCTCGCATGAGTAAGCTCACCGGGAGCTCGCTGCAGAGCTCGCTGGGAGCTCGCCGAGCTCGCTCGCCAGCTCGCCGGGAGCTCGCGCGAGGGCCAAGCTCGCCGAGCTCACCGAGTCAGCTCGCCTTGAGCGAGCTCGCCGGAGCTCGCCTTGGAGCTCGCTCAGCGAGCTCGCCTGGGAGCTCGCCGGCGGCTCGCTCGCCATGAGCTCGAGCTCAGCCGAGCTCGCCGACTCACTCTAAGAGATTCGTTCTGGGAGCTCGCCTCGGAGCTTCACCGAGGAGCTCCGAGCTCTCGCTGAGCTCAGCCCTAGAGCTCAGGAGCTCGCCGCGAGCTCGCCGAGAGAGCTCGCTTGAGAGCTCATTGAGGGAGCTCACCTTCTCGCTCGCCGGGCTCGCTCGAGAGCTCGACTTGAGCTCGCTTGGGAGCTCGCCGAAGCTCTCAAGTAGCTCGCATGGGAGCTCGCCGTAGCGGCTCGCGCTCACTGAGCTCGCGAGCTCGCTCGCTTGAGCTCGCGGGAGCTCACCGCCATAGCTGAGCTCTCCATGGAGCGCTCGCCTGGGAGCTCGGCCTTGCCTGGGGAGCTCGCTGCTTGAGCTCGCGGGAGCTCGCCTCGAGCCAGCTCCCACGGAGCTCGCTCTGCTCAAAGCTCGCATGGGAGCTCGCCGGGTAGCTTGGAGTTGAGCTCGCCAAGCTCACCTCGTGGAGCTCGCCGGAGCTCACCGGAGCTTGAAGCTTCGAGCTCGCACTGGGAGCTCGCCGAGCAGCTGCCGGGAGCTCGCGGCTAAGCTCAGCTAAGCTCTGCCGAGGAGCTCGTCGAAGTGAGCTCGCTGGGAGCTCGCTCGCAGCTGCTCGTGCCAAGCTAGCTCGCTCGCCCGGGAGCTCGCCGAGCAACTCGCATGGGAGCTCGCGAGCTCGCTGGGAGCTCGCTGGGAGCTCAGCTCGAGCTCGCTCGAGCTCGCCCGAGAGCTCGCCAAGAGCTCACGGGAGCTCCCGAGCAGCCTCGGCCTCAGCTCGCTGGGAGCTCGCCAGCGGCTCAGCTTCGAGCTCTGAGCGAGCTCGCTCAGCTCGAAGCTAGCTGGAGCTCACGGGAGCTCGGAAGCTGGCTCGCACTCGCTTTGAGCATCTCGCGAGCGAGCTTCGGGCTCGTGAGTTTTGGGAGCTCGCTCAGCAGCTCGCCGCGCGGGAGCTCTCATGCGGCGAGCTCGCGGGGAGCTCGCCTTGCTCGAGCTCGCTCACTCGGCTCGCTTCGCTCGAGCTCGCTGAGCTCGGAGCTCGCCATGAGGCTCACCTTTGAAAGCTCACCTTGCGGAGCTCTCGCCTCAGGAGCTCGCTTTGAGCGGCTCTGGTAGCTTGCGCGAGCTCGTGAGCAGCTCGCTAAAGAGCTCACTGGGAGCTCACGGGAGCTCGGCTGGAGCAGGCGCGCACTTGGGAGCTCGCAGAGCCAGGAGCTCGAGCTCGCAGAGCTCGCCGAGGAGCTCGCGCTTCAGAGCTCGCCAAGCGAGCTCGCCAGGAGCTCGCCGGGAGCTCGAGCTCGGCCGAGCGAGCTCGCGGAGGAGCTCGCAGAAGAGCTCGCGCGAGCTCGCGAGTCTCGCAAGCTCGACCTGAGGAGCTCGAGCTTGAGCTCACGCTGAGCTCGCAGGCTCGGCCTGGCGAGCTCGCGAGCTCGAGCTTGAGCTCGCGAGCTAGGAGCTCGCCTGAGAGCTCGCGCGAGCTCGCCTCGGAAGTTCTCGTCGGCTCGAGCTCACCGGAGCTCGCCGAGCTCGCGGCGAGCTCGCTCACTCGCCGAGGAGCTCGCGGAGCTCAGCTCGCACAGGGAGCTCACCTTGGGAGCTCGCGGCGGCTCGAGCTTGCAGGAGCTTCGCCCGAGCTCGCTCGCCGAGCTCAGAGCTCTCGAGCTCGCCTCTCGCGAGCTGGCAGCTCGAGCCAGCTCGCTTTGGGAGCTGCGAGCTTGCGCGGGAGCTCTCAGCGAGCTCGCCGAGCTCGCTCGCTCGAGAGCTCGCATGGGAGCTCAGCTCGAGGGAGCTCGCGGGAGCTCACCTCAGTAGCTCGCTCCGAGGGCTCGGAGCTCGCCAGGAGACTCACCTGGGCTCGCTCATGGGAGCTCGCTTGGGAGCTCGCCAGGAGCTCGCTCGGCGGCTCGCTCGTTGAGCTCACCACCGGGCGAGCTCGCGAGCTCGCAGCCCAAGCTCTGGGCAGCTCGCTGCGAGCTCCATGCGAGCTCACGGGGCTCGCGCGGGAGCTGCTCGCGGCTGGCTCGCCAGGCGGCTCGCGAGCAGCTCGCATGCAGCTCGGAGCCGAGCTCGGCTCTGGCCAGCCGCCGCGGAGCTCGCGCGGAGCTGCTGGGAGCTGCCGAGCTCGCCAAGGCTCGCAGGGAGCTCACTCGAGAGCTCCGAAGGAGCTGGAGCTCGCGGTTCAAAGCTCGCCGGGAGCTCGCCAGAGCAGCTCGCCTGCGGGAGCTCGCACAGGAGCTCGCCGAAGCAGCTCGCAGGAGCTCGCGGCGAGCTCGCTCGAGCTTGAGCTCGCCCGTAAGCTCACTGGGAGCTCGCTTGGCTCATCTCGCCTTGCAGGAGCTCACCTTGAGCTCGCTCGGAGCTCGCCTCGGAGCTCGTCGGGAGCTCGCTCAGGCTTCAGCTCGCCGGGAGCTCACCGAGAGGCTCGCTCTGCAGAGCTCGCTTGCTCGCCGAAGATGAGCTGAGCGGGGCTCGCTCGAGGCGAGCGGCTCGCGAGCTCGCCGGGAGCTCGCCGATGAGCGAGCTCGGCAGGAGCTCGCCTTGAGCAGCTGCCGAGGAGCTCGCTAGTACGCGGGAGCTCGCGAGGAGCTCGCTTGCAGAGCTCAGCTTGGGAGCTCGCGAGCTCGCCAAGGAGCTCTCGGCAGCTCGCTGGGAGCTCGCGGCGAGAGCTCGCGGCGAGCTCGCCTTGAAGGCTTGCTAAGAGCTCACTGGGAGCTCGCCTTGGGAGCTCGCCTTCAGCTCGCCGAGCTCGCCGCTCGCAAGCTCGCCGCCGAGCTCGACTTGAGCTCGCCTCGGCTGCGAGCTCAGGGAGCTCGCCGAGCTCGGCTCGCTTTCGAGCTCGCTCGCCGCGAGGGCTCGTCGAGCGGCTCGCTGGAGCTCGCAGCTGCCACTTCGCTCGGCTCGCCTTGAGCTCGCCGAGCGGCGCCACGGGAGCTCGCGAGCGGCTCGCTCTCGAGCGAGCTCGCTAAGGAGCTTGAGCTCGCTCGCTGTGGAGCTCGCTTGAGCTGCTGGCGCCGCAGCTTTGCAGCTCAGCTTGCCTCGAGCTTTCGGCAGCTTTCACCCTTGCTGGAGCTCGCGGCTTCGCTTGACCGAGCTCACTCGGGAGAGGCTCGAGCTCGCTTCGCGTAAGCTCGCTCGGGGAGCTCGCGCGGAGCAACTCGCGGGGAGCTCGCTTGAGCTCGCTCAGCTCGCTGGGCTCGCTTTGCGGCGAGAGCTCGCCGAGCAGCTCAGGAGCTGCTGGGAGCTCGCTCGAGCTTGCACCAGGAGCTCTCCCAGACTCGCCGAGAGCTTCGCGAGCTCGAGCTCGCGGCTCGAAGCTCGAGCTTGAGCTCGGCTCGCGAGACCATGAGCTCGCCCAGCGAGCTCGAGCTCGCATGGGAGCTCGCGTGGGAGCTCGCTTGAGCTCGCCGAGAGCTCGCTGGGAGCTCGCCTGCAAGCTGAGGAAGCTCGCCGGAGCTCGCCTCAAGCTCTGCGAGCTCAGCTCGCCTTGCGAGCAGCTCGCCTTGAGCTCGCTCGAGAGCTCGCTCGAGCTCGCCGAGAGCTCGCGAAAGCTCACTCGAATGAGCTCAAGCTCGCCTTGAGAGCCGAGCTCGCCTTGGAGCTCACTGCATGGAGCTTACTTTGGGAGCTCGCCTCGGATGAGCTCGCTTGCCAGCTTGCTCGAGCGGCTGAGCTCACGCGAGCTCAGCGGCGAGCAGAGAGCTGGCTTTTGAAGAGCTCGCTGAACAGCTCACTCATTGGAGCTCGCCGCGGCTCGCCTGGAGCTGCTGGGAGCTCGTCGAGCTCGCGGAGCTCTTGGCTCGCTTCGAAGCTAGCTCGCGCCAGGAGCTCACTCGTAAGGAGCTCGCCGTAAGCTCGAGCTCGCCAAGCAAGCTCGCGGCTGCTCGAGCTCGCATGCATGGAGCTCGCTCGGAGAGCTCGCCTTGGGAGCTCGCCGGGAGCACGATCAGCGCTCGCAGCGATTCGAGCTCTCAGCGGCTCGAGGAGCTTCGAGCAAGCTTTACTCGCGACGCTAGCTCGCCCTTGGAGCTCGGATCGGCACGCTGGGAGCGGCTGACCTCAGAGCTCTTGAGCTGGGAGCTCGCTGCGGAGCTCAGCCTTGGAGGAGCTCACCTGCGAGCTCGCTTTCAGCTGGGAGCTTTTCGGCGACTCGCTTAGAGCCTCTTGAGCTTTCGAGCTTGCTTGGAGCTCAGCTAGCTCGCTCAAGCTCGCCTTAGGAGCTCGCCTGGGAGCTCGCGCTTGCTCGCCAGTGCAGCTAGCTCTCCAGGAGCTCGCGAGCAAGCGCGCATGAGCTCGCCCGAGCTCGTCGCTTGCGGCTCTCGCCGAGCAAGCTCGCTCGGCGGCTGCCTTGCGAGCTCGTTTCGACCTCGAGCCGGAGCTCTGCAGTGAGAGCTCACCGAGGAGCTCGCCGGGAGAGGTAGCTCGCGGATGAGCTCGCCAATGAGCTCGCTCGGCGAGGGAGCTCGTGGAAAGCTTGCTTTGAGCAGCTCACGCTTGGGAGCTCGTTGAGCAACTGCGGGGAGCTCGCAGAGAGCTTCGCGAGCTCACTGGGAGCTCTGAAAGCTCAGTAGCTCGCTCAGAGCTCAGCGAGGCTCGCCGGAGCTCGCGAGGAGCTCCCGGGCTCAGCTCTAAATCGGTTGAGTGGGTGTTGGCGCATGACCGGAGGAGACTTAATGTCATCAGTTGTTGTGAACATGTGTGCTTGCGAGCTACCAAGTTTGGGGTGACTTGGTGCGGAGCGCGCGGTGAGTAGGTGAGTCGAGAACGTTGGACATAGCGAGCTCGTCGTAGAGCTCACCGTCGAGCTGCTCTGCGAGTTTAGAAATAATGAATGTTTTTTTTCGCTTGATTCCTTATCCGTCGCGTGGCAGCCCTTTTTACTTATAACTACTATGGGTAGATGTTGCTCGTCGGATGATTTAGCTTGTACGCAATGTTGGCTCGTCGGTCAGTGAGCCGTATGGCTATCTTTGCGGCGAGCAATCTCCGTGTCGAGCTACATTAAAATTCAACGTTTTCAATATAACGTTGTGCAAAATCTTGCGAGGTGAGAGGTTGGAAACGTGAAAATATCGGTTCGGTTGGGGCTTTGCTGAGCGTGCCATGGCTCAGCTCTTGCATTCCAAAATCGGGAACATTGGACATAGGTAGCTCGTCAAAGAGCCGGCCGTCGAGTTGCCATGCGAGCTAAAATAAAACGAATGTTTTTCTCGTTCGATTCCTTATCCATCGTGTGAGAGCCCTTTTTACTTGTAACTACTATGTGTAGAGGTTGTTCGTCGGATGATTTTTGCTTGTACCCAATGTTGGCGAGTCGGTCAGCGAGCCGTATGGCTATCCTTGCGGCGGGCAACGTTAAAATTCAACGTTGGTGAGATGTGGGAAACGTGAAAATATCGGTTCGGTTGGGGCTTTGCTGAGCGCGCCGTGGCTCAGCTCTTGCGTTCCAAAAGCGCGAACATAGCGAGCTCGTCGCAGAGCTCGCCGTCGAGCTTAAAAAAAAATGAATGAATGTTTTTTCGTTCGATTCCTTATCCGTCGTGTGAGAGCCCTATTTACTTATAACTACTATGGGTAGAGGTTGTTCGTCGGACGATTTTGCTTTTACCCAATGTTGGCGAGTTGGCGAGTCGGTCGGTGAGCGTGCGGCGCTACGGCTTTGCGTGCGAGCATCGCGAGCTGTCGAGCTACGTTAAAATTTAAAGTTTTGAATATACCGTTGTGCAAAATCTTGCGAGGTGACATGATTCCTTATGCGAGCGTGAAAATGAATGTTTTTCGTTCGATTCCTTATCCGTCCGTCGTGTGAGCCCTTTTTACTTATAACTACTATGGGTAGAGGTTGTTCGTCGGATGATTTTTGCTTTACCCAATGAGTCGGTCGTGAGCCGTATGGCTATCTTTTGCGAGCAAGCATCGCGTTAAAATTCAACAAAAATCTTGGTGAGATGTTGGAAACGTGAAAATATTGTCGGTCGGTTGGGGCTTTCTTTGCGCCGTGGCTCGGCTCTTGCGTTAAACGCGCGAACATTTCGAGCTTTCGCGATGTCGAGCTAAAAAAAAATGAATGTTTTTTCGTTCGATTCCTTATCCGTCGTGAGAGCCTTTTATTTACTTATAACTACTATGGGTAGAGGTTGTTCGTCGGATGATTTGCTTTTACCCAATGTTGGCGACGAAAGCATACGAGCTACGTTAAAATTTAAAGTTTTGAATATACGTTGTGCAAAATCTTGCGAGGTGACATGTTGGAAAGCGTGAAAATATCGGTTCGGTTTTTCTTTGAGCGCGCCATGGCTCAGCTCTTGCATTCCAAAATCGGGAACATTGACATAGCGAGCTCGTCGCGAGAGCTCGTCGCGTCGCAAATCGAGCTGCCCTCGAGTAAAAAAAAAAAAAAATTGAATGTTTTCTCGTTCGATTCCTTATCAAGCGTGTGAGAGCCCTTTTTACTTAGAACTACTATGGGTAGAGTTTGTTCGTCGGATGATTTTGCTTGTACCCAATGTTGGCGTGGTCGAGAGTCGGTGAGCCGTATGGCTATATTTGCGGCGAGCTACGTTAAAATTCAACATTGTGAATACAACGTTGTGCAAAATCTTGGAGCGAGCTACGTTAAAATTCAACACGTTTTGAATACAGCGTTGCAAAAATCTTGCGAGGTGAGATGTTGGAAACGTGAAAATATCGGTTCGGTTGGGGCTTTGCCGAGCGCGCCATGGCTCATCTCTTGCATTCCAAAACTGCGAACATTGGACATAGCGAGCTCGTTGCAGAGCTCGCCGTCGAGCTGCTCTGCGAGGTTAAAAAAAAAAAAATGAATGTCTTTTTCGTTCGATTCCTTATCCGTCGTGTGAGAGCCCTTTTTACCTATAACTACTATGGGTAGAGGTTGTTCGTCGGACAATTTTGCTTCTACCCAATGTTGGCGAGTCTTTCAGTGAGCCGTATGGCTATCTTTGCGGCGAGCTACATTAAAATTCAACGTTTTGAATATAACGTTGTGCAAAGTCTTGCGAGGTGAGACGTTGGAAACGTGAAAATATCGGTTTGTTTGGGGGTTTGCCGAGCGCGCCATGGCTTAGCTCTTGCATTCCAAAATCGGGAACATTGGACATAGCGAGCTCGTCGCAGAGCTCGCGGTCGAGTTGCCCTCGGAGCTAAAAAAAAAAAAATGAATGTTTTTCTCGTTCGATTCCTTATCCGTCGTGTGAGAGCCCTTTTTACTTATAACTACTATGGGTAGAGGTTGTTCGTCGGATGATTTTTCTGTACCCAACCCAATCTTGGGAGTCGGTCGGTGAGTCGGTATGCTAGCGAGCTAGTTAAAATTCGGCGAGTTAAGTTAAAATTCAACGTTGTGCAAAATCTTGCGAGGTGAGACGTTGGAAACGTGAAAATATCGGTCCGGTTGGGGGTTTGCCGAGCGCGCCATGGCTCAGCTCTTGCATTCCAAAATCGGGAACATTGGACATAGCGACCTCGTCGCAGAGCTCGCCGTCGCGCTGCCCTGCGAGCTAAAAGAAAAAATGAATGTTTTTCTCGTTGGATTCCTTATCCGTCGTGTGAGAGCCCTTTTTACTTATAACTACTATGGGTAGAGGTTGTTCGTCGGATGATTTTTCCTGTACCCAATGCTGGCGAGTCGGTCGGTGAGCCGTATGGCTATATTTGCGGCGAGTTAAGTTAAAATTCAACGTTGTGAAAAATGTTGCGAGGTGAGATGTTGGAAACGTGAAAATATCGGTCCGGTTGGGGGTTTGCCGAGCGCGCCATGGCTCAGCTCTTGCATTCCAAAATCGGGAACATTGGACATAGCGACCTCGTCGCAGAGCTCGCCGTCGCGCTGCCTGCGAGCTAAAAGAAAAAATGAATGTTTGTCTCGTTGGATTCCTTATCCGTCGTGTGAGAGCCCTTTTTACTTGTAACTACTATGGGTAGAGGTTGTTCGTCGGATGATTTTGCTTGTACCCAATGTTGGCTATCTTTCGCCGCGAGAAATATGCGCTGCGAGCCTACATTAAGATTCAACGTTTTGAATGCAACGTTGCGCAAAATCTTGCGAGGTGAGATGTTGGAAACGTGAAAATATCGGATCGGTTGGGTCTTTGCTAAGCGCGCCATGGCTCAACTCTTGCATTCCAAAATCGCGAGCGTTGGACATAGCGAGCTCGCAGCGCTGGCCGTCGAGCTGACCTGCGAGCTAAAAAAAAAAAAAATGAATGTTTTTCTCGTTCGATTCCTTATCCGTCGTGTGAGAGCCCTTTTTACCTATAACTACTATGGGTAGAGGTTGTTCGTCGGATGATTTTTTTGTACCCTTGTACCCAATGTTGGCGAGTCGGTCGGTGGCCGATGAGATGTATGAGTTTCTGGCTAACCTCTTCTTTGTCACCAACATTGCGAAATAATGAGCAAATCTTGCGGTGAGGCGTCGGAAACATTAAAATACGATTTGGTCGGAAACATTAAAATACCGATTTGGTTTAGCGTTAGTGAGCGCGCCATGGCTCAACACTTGCATTCAAAAATCGCCCACATTGGGACATACCGAAGCGCGTGGGTGGCTGGTTTACGAACTAAAAGGATGAATGTTTTCTCGTTCGGATCCTTATCCGTCGCTTGTGAGCCTATTTACTTATAACTACTATGGGTGGGCGTTGCTCTTGTGATGTTTTTCGCTTGTACCTTATGTTGGCGAGTCCGATAGTGAGGCGAATGGGGATATTTGCATCGAGCAATGACCTTTTGCGAGGTACATTAAAGCTGAGCGTTTTGAATTATAATCTTGTGCGAAAGTCTTGCGGAGCCCACTGAGACAATATTATTTTTGATTGGAGGTTTTTGAGCGGCGCGCCATGGCTCAGCGTGGGCAATCCGCGATCGTGAACTTTTGACAAAAGCGAGATCGTCGCCGAGCGTGCCGGCGAGCTAATCTATTGCTGCTGCGAAAAAAAAAAAAAGTGAATGTTTTTGTCATCCGTATCCTTATCCGTCGCGCGACAGGTCCTTTTACTTAGAACTACTATGGATAGAGGTTGGTCATTCGATGTTTTTGCCACTACGCTATGTAGCGGACTCTCGGAAAAGCTTGCTCGGCTCGCATTTGTTCTTATAAATGCGCGAGAGTGGATTGAGTTAAATTGGCGTGGTCTTTCGGGTCGATCGAGCTTTGGCCTCGGGCCATTGTTAGGGCTGTCGAAATTTCCGTCTAACCCACATCCACCTAGTAACGGACGTGACATGTATTACAAAATATCCCACCGTTCTTGGAGTTTTCTTCGGAACACGTGGGTTTTGCCTCTCATTAGCACGCCTAATTTATTGGGTGCTGCCGGTTGTGCTTGTGTTGATTCCTTGATGGTATATACGGTTCGATGATAATGCGGGCAGCCCTCTATTGGCCAAGTTGTCAACGGATGGGTCTTCCTCCTCTAATAGAGTGACAACCGATTCATAGGTGAACGGAAGAATTCTGTCCCATCCTGTGTATCGGTGTCATTGCCGAAGATTATGCGGGCTATGAGTGCATGTTATAAAATTTTTGCCATTGGTGTTCTCCTTGGCTCTCCTTGTTCGTTGCGTTGAATTCTCCTTTGAGCTCATGTGATTGCAATGGGAAGGCGACGTTGATTTTAAATGCGGATCTCTTTGTTGTGCTCGCTTCGTTCCGTTGGCTCTCGATTGGAAGCGTCATGTTCTTCACGGATGTAACCATTCGTGGGTGGCCCAAATGATTGTAGGCAGTAGAGCGGAATGTTTCAGATTCTGATCGGATCCGCTTTGCCTAGGGTCGTCCGTGCGAGGTTATGGAAGTGATTTGCGGGGCGTTTCTAGAAGTAAGTAGCGGCGGCAGCGCTCGGCAAT
>CM031235.1:278580089-278590089 GCA_018340775.1 Taxus wallichiana var. yunnanensis | reverse complement strand
ACTTACCAGGATTCCGTAGTAGCGGCGAGCGAACCGGGAAGAGCCCAGCATGAAAATCGGCCGATCGCGCGGGTGTAGTCTGTAGAAGCGTCCTCGGCGACGGGTGGGCCCAAGTCCCCTGGAAGGGGCGCCGGAGAAGGTGAGAGCCCCGTCGGGCCGGACCTGTTGCACCACGAGGCGTTGTCGGCGAGTCGGGTTGTTTGGGAATGCAGCCCTAATCGGGTGGTAAATTCCGTCGAGGCTAAATACGGGCGAGAGGCCGATAGCGAACAAGTACCGCGAGGAAAGATGAAAAGGACTTTGAAAAGAGAGTTAAAGAGTGCTTGAAATTGTCGGGAGGGAAGCGGATGGAGGCGGCGATGCTCCCGGTCGGATGCGGAGCGGTGTGAGCGGTCCGCCACTCGGCTCGGGAGTGCGTCGGCGCGGCCGTCGCGGCGGCACAAGCACGGCCTTTGGGCCGTTGAGTGTACCTCCGTCGCGGCGGTCGTGGAGCGAAGCGTGCGCTATGGCGGGCCCTCGGGCACTGCGCGCTCGTGGCGGCTGGCTTGCGGGCTTTCCATCCGACCCGTCTTGAAACACGGACCAAGGAGTCTAACATGTGTGCGAGTCGGCGGGTTTGGAAACCCGCGAGGCGCAAGAGAAGCTGGCTGGCGAGAGCCCCTCTTTGGGGTGCACCGCCGGCCGACCCTGATCTTTGTGAAGGGTTCGAGTGCGAAGCACACACTGTTGGGACCGAAAGATGGTGAACTATGCGAGCGGGGCGAAGCGGAGAAACTCTGGTGGAGGCCCGCAGCGATCTTGACGTGCAAATCGTTCGTCGACTTGGGTATAGGGGCGAAAGACTAATCGAACCGTCTAGTAGCTGGTTTCCTCGAAGTTTCCCTCGGGATAGCTGGAGTTCACGCGTGAGTTTTATCGGGTAAAGCAAATGATTAGAGGCATCGGGGCGTAACGCCCTCGACCTATTCTCAAACTTTAAATAGGTAAGGCGGCGCGGCTGCTCAGTTGAGCCGCGCCACGGAATCGCGAGCTCCAAGTGGGCCATTTTTGGTAAGCGGGCGCGTGCGGGATGAACCGAAAGTCGAGTTACGGTGCCAAATTGCGCGCTAACCCGAGATCCCACAAAGGGTGTTGGTTGATTAAGGCAAGCGGGGACGGTGGTCATGGAAGTCGAAATCCGCTAAGGAGTGTGTAACAACTCACTGCCGAATCAACTAGCCCCGAAAATGGATGGCGCTGAAGCGCGCAACCTATACTCGGCCGTCGGGGCAAGTGCCGAGCTCCGATGAGTAGGAGGACGCGGGGGGTTGTTGCGAAACCTTGGGCGCGAGCACAGGTGGGTAGCCCCGGTGCGAGATCTTGGTGGTAGTAGCAAATATTCAAATGAGAACTTTGAAGGCTGAAGTGGGGAAAGGTTCCATGTGAACAGACACTTGGACATGGGTTAGTCGATCCTAAGAGATGGGGAAGTCTGTATCAAGGCCGCACTTTGCGCGATCATCGAAAAGGAATCGGGTTAATATTCCCGAACCGGGGCGTGGCGGTGGGCGGCAGCGTTAGGAAATCCGGAGGCGTCGGCGGGGGCCCCGGGAAGAGTTATCTTTTCTTTTTAACAGCCTGCCCACCACTGAAATCGGTTCAACCGGAGATAGGGTCAGCGGCTGGAAGAGCACCGCACGTCTGCGGTGTCGGTGCGCCTTCGGCGGCCCTTGAAAATCTACGGAGGACCGAGTACCGTTCACGCCCGGTCGTACTCATAAACCGCATCAGTCTCAAGGTGAAACGACCTGCGGTCGATAGAACAATGTAGGTAAGGGAAGTCGGCAAAATGGATCCGTAACCGGGAAAAGGATTGGCTCGAGGGTGGGCCTAGGGGTCTGCGCCTTAAAACTGCGGGCTCTTTGTCGGCTGCCCGAGCTGCTTCCGCGGCGGGCGGGCCGTCGCGTGCTGTCGGGCGGCAGGCGCGGGGCGCTCCCCTTGTGGGGGCTTTCCCTAGGCGCGCGAACAGCCAACTCGAAGCTGAGTACGGACAAGGGAATCCATTGTTTAATTAAAACAAAGCATTGCGATGGTCCTGCGGATCTTGTTGATGTGATTTACTGCCCAGTGCTCACGAATGTCAAAGTGAAGAAATTCAACCAAGCGCGGGTAAGCGGCGGGAGTAACTATGACTCTCTTAAGGTAGCCAAATGCCTCGTCATCTAATTAGTGACGCGCATGAATGGATTAACGAGATTCCCACTTTGTCCTATCTACTATCTAGCGAAACCACGCCAAGGGGAGCGGGCTTGGCGGAATCAGCGGGGAAAAAGACCTGTTGAGCTTGACTCTAGTCCGACTTTGTGAAATGACTTGAGAGGTGTAGAATAAGTGGGAGCCGTTTGGCGCAAGTGAAATACCACTACTTTTAACGTTATTTTACTTATTCCGTGAGGCGGGGGACGGGGCAATGCCCTGTTTTTGGCCTTAAGGTGCGTCGTCAAGGCGCGCCGATCGGGCGGAAGACATTGTCGGGTGGGGAGTTTGGTGGGCGGCACATCTGTTAAAAGATAACAGGTGTCCTAAGATGAGCTCAACGAGCAGAAATCTCGTGTGGAACAAAAGGGTAAAAGCTCATTTGATTTTGATTTTGAGTACGAATACAAACCGTGAAAGCGTGGCCTATCGATCCTTTAGACTTTCGGAATTTGAAGCTAGAGGTGTCGAGAAAAGTTACCACGGGGATAAGCGGCTTGTGGCAGCCAAGCGTTCATAGCGGCGTTGCTTTTTGATCCTTCGATGTCGGCTCTTCCTATCATTGTGAAGCGAGAATTCACCAAGTGTTGGATTGTTCACCCACCGATAGGGAGCGTGGTGGGTTTAGACCGTCGTGAGACGAGTTAGTTTTACCCTACGATGATGATCATGCTGCGATAGTAATTCAACTTAGTACGAGAGGAACCGTTGATTCACACATTTGGTCATCGCGCTTGGTTGAAAAGCCGGTGGTGTGACTACCGTGTGTTGGATTATGGTGAACGCCTCTAAGTCGAGAATCCACGCTAGATGCGGCGCATCTCTCTCTCCGATTGCATCGTGACCCTTGTAGGGGTGCTCTTGCGCCCCGAGGGGCCCGTGTCATTGGCGACCTCCGGTCGGTGCAACAACCTGTCCGGGGAAACCTTGTATAACAATTTCAAGTGGTCGGCGAGAAGAATCCTTTGCAGACGACTTAAATAAGCGACGGGGTATTGTAAGTGGCAGAGTGGCCTTGCTGCCACGATCCACTGAGATTCAGCCCTTTGTCGCCCCGATTCGTACAACCCGAGACTGGTTGAAGAGTGGGGTTTCCACACAGCAGATGCGACCTTCTTCTCCTTTTGCCCAAGTATAGGAGGAGGAGGAGTGGGGTTTCCGGAGAAGAGATGCGATTCTTCTCTTTTTGCCCAAGCATAGAAGGGAGAAGAAGGGGCGGGGTTCCCGGCGAAGAGATGCGATCTCCTCCTCTCTCTCTCTTTTTTTTTTTTTGCCCAAGCATAGAAGGGAGAAGAAGGGGCGGGGTTTCCGGCGAAGAGATGCGATCTCCTCCTCCCTCTCTTTTTTGTTTCGCCCAAGTATAGAAGGAGAAGAAGCGGCGGGGTTTCCGGCGAAGAGATGCGATCTCCTCCTCTCTCTTTTTTTTTTGCCCAAGTATAGAAGGGAGAAGAAGGGGCGGGGTTTCCGGCGAAGAGATGCGATCTCCTCCTCCCTCTCTCTCTCTTTTTTTTTTGCCCAAGTATAGAAGGAGAAGAAGAGGCGGGGTTTCCGGCGAAGAGATGCGATCTCCTCCTCCCTCTCTTCTCTTTTTTTTTTTCGCCCAAGTATGGAAGAGAAGAGCGGCGGGGTTTTCGGCGAAGAGATGCGATCTCCTCTCTCTCTCTTTTTTTTGCCCAAGTATAGAAAGGAGAAGAAGAGGCGGGGTTTCGGCGAAGAGATGCGATCTCTCCTCTCTCTCTCTCTTTTTTTTTTGCCCAAGTATAGAAGTAGCGAGAAGAGGTGGGGTTTCGGAGAGAAGAGATGCGATCTCCTCCTCTCTCTCTCTCTTTCCCCAAGTCTTCCCCAAGCAGAAGAAGAAGAAGTGGGGTTTCAGAGAAGAGATGCGATCTCCTCCTCTTCTTTTTGCCTAAGCATAGAAGAAGTGGGATTTCCGAGAGAAGAGATGCGATGCGGTCTCCTCTTCTTCTTTTTCACCTAAGCACAGAAGAAGTGGGGTTTCCAGAGAAGAGATGCGATCCCCTCTTCTTCTTTTTTGCCTAAGCATAGAAGAAGTGGGGTTTCCAGAGAAGAGGTGCGATCTCCTTTCTTTTTCTTTTTGCCTAAGCATGGAAGAAAGTGGGGTTTCCAGAGAAGAGATGTGTTTTTTTCCCAAGTATAATAAAGTGGGGTTTCCAGAGACGAGATGTGCTTTTTTTTTTTTCCAAACTATAAAGTGGGGTTTCCAAAGAGGAGAGGTGCTTTTCTTCCAGAGGTGTTTCTTTTTCCAAGTACAAAGTGGGGTTTCCACGGAGAGATGTGCTTTTTTTCCAAGTAAAAGTGGGGTTTCCGCGAGAGGTAGTTTCTCACAGGAAGTGCGGTTTTTGTGTGTGTTTTTTTTCAAATTATAGAGTGGGGTTTCCTTTTGAGCTTTTTTCTAATTATAGAGTGGAGCTCACAGGGTGAGGTGGCGAGCAGGAGATTGTGCCCTAAGATGCCCAAGCTAATGACGCATTTGGTGAGCCATGTTTGGTGAGTTGATCCCGGGAAGCTCACAGGAGCCCACCGGCTGCGCCTGATGAGCTCACACCCGGCAGCTCTCTGAGCGTGAGCTCGCCGAGTGAAGCTCACGGACGTGAGCGAGCTTGCTAGGTAGCTCACCTAGCAGCTCGCTCGGCTCGAGTTCTGCGGAAGCACCACGGCGGCTGCTGAGCTGCGCCTCGGAGCTCGCTTGCGAGCAGCTGCCGGCTTAGGCGTCGGGCTGCAAGTGTGAGCATGGATTTTATCACCGGAGCTTGCCTGTCAGAAGCTCTAGCAGGGAGCTCTAGCATCTTAGTGGTGGTGGATAGATTCTCTAAGTATGCCAGCTCACCGCATGTGAGCTCCTTGTGGAGCGAGAAAGCTGCAGAGATTTCTTGAGAATGTGGTGAAGTATTGGGAATCCCCTTGAGCATCGTCTCGGATAGAGATGCTCGTTTTACAAGCAACTTTTGGCGAGGAGTCGGAGTTGGTTGGCAAAGTTGTTGTTTCCCGAGTTTCATCCGGCAGACAAATGGCTCAGCTGCAGAGAGGATCAATGCGGTATTGGAGCTCTTACTTGCGGCATTATGTGCGGAGTGACCAAGCTCAATTGGCGGATCTTCTCGACCTTACACGAGTTCTCTTACGGCAGCCGAGAAGAGTGAGTGAGCAAGCATTCACCATTTGAACTCATGGCTCGGGCCAACTTGACCTTTTTTCCTCGCCAGGCGGTGATTCTTGGATACTTTGGAGCTCGTCGGTCAGCCCCGAATATCTCGAAGGATTGGCGGCGTGCTTGCTCTTGACTGCAAGGCTGCACTTGTTGAAAGCGCAGTGAGCGCATGAAGAGATATGCGAGAACGAGTCTAGAGCTCAGTCTCGCTCAAAGTTGGAAGTTGGAAGTAAGGTAATCTTGAGGTGGAGCTCAGAAGAGCTTGGGAGGCCCCTCCGGAGCAGCAAAGTCCTTGGTCCATGAGCAAATTTGATGGGCCTTTTGAGCTCGGCGGCAAGGTAGGAAAGGTCACCTATAGAGCTGCTGACAAAGTTGCCAAACACATGAAGGCGCATCCCATCTTCCATGTCAGCCCGATTGAAGCCTTGCTTGCTGATGCCGAGCTACTGGGAGCGAGCAATCGAGCCTAATCGTCAATTTGCCTGATGTGATAGACAATCCCGACAGGAGTTGGACAAGATACTTGGTGAAGACAGGAGGGCTTGAGAGCTGCGAAGGGTGAGAAAGTTCTTTGTGACTGTGGGCTGGTTGCCACTCGCACAGCTGGGAATGAGAAGAAGCCCTTTAGAAGTATAAAGACAAGGTTAAAGTGTTCCTTGTGAGAGCAAGGGCCTTGGTCCTTTAGAAAATGATGAACTGAATGGCGGCCTCCTCCGGGCTACATATAGTGAGGGGTCTTCAGTGCTCAGCGCGAGGGCGTCACCGATTCTAAGTGGGGAGTCTATGATGGATGTATACCTCTTACATCCGTGAGCTTGGCGTTCACGAAGCTATCTATGTGATCAAGTGAAGCTAGCGGCGTATCTTTGTGTAGTGATTTGAGTGATTGCAAGTCGGTGATCTATGCTGCAAAGAGTGGAAAAGAGGTTTTGTGCTTCTGTCCCCAGATTTGGGAAGGGCGGTGGGCTCATCTCTGCTTGTCGAGTTGTGCGGGACCGTCGAAGTCTTGTTTGTTTTCTTTGACCTTGGGAGTGGATTGTTCTTGTAACTCATTTGAGTAGTCGCGATGATTTATTTCGGTTGTGCGACTCGGTGGTTGTGTGTATTTAGCGTGTGAGCTACAGCTTAAAATTGTACGTTTTTGGGCTGCAAAATTTTGTCGAGGTGAGAGTTAATAAAATTACACGCTTCTCCCGGTTGGCTCGGTATAGTGCATTGTGTATTTTCTCTTGTACTTAGAGTAGATTTCCTTACATTGCATGCTTTATTGTGCTCACTAAACCCATCAAAAATACGAAAAAAGAATACCATTTTTGTCTGCGTGATTCTTGTGCGAGTATCGGTGTGAGAGCCCTTTTTACTTATAACTACTATGGGTAGAGTTGTTCGTCGGATGATTTTGCTTTTTACCCAATGTGGTTAGAGGCGAGTGGTCTGACTCTATGGGTAGAGTTTGTTCGTGGCTACCCAATGTTGGCGAGTGAGTCGATGAGCCGTATGCGCTATCTGAGCAACGTTAAAATTCAACATTGTGAATACAACGTTGTGCAAAATCTTGCGAGGTGAGATGTTGGAAGCGTGAAAATATCGGTTCGGTTGGGGCTTTCTTTGAGCGCGCCATGGCTCGGCTCTTGCATTCCAAAATCGGGAACATTGGACATAGCGAGCTCGTTCGCGAGAGCTCGCTCGTCGAGCTGCCCTCGAGCTAAAAAAAAAAAAATGAATGTTTTTTCGTTCGATTCCTTATCCGTCGTGTGAGAGCCCTTTTTACTTATAACTACTATGGGTAGAGTTTGTTCGTCGGATGATTTTGCTTGTACCCAATGTTGCGAGTCGAGTGGTCGGTGAGCGTATGGCTATATTTGCGGCGAGCTACGTTAAAATTCAACATTTGAATACAACGTTGTGCAAAATCTGCGAGGTGAGATGTTGGAAACGTGAAAATATCAGTTCGGTTGGGGCTTTGCTGAGCGCGCCATGGCTCAGCTCTTGCATTCCAAAACTGCGAACATTGGACATAGCGAGCTCGTTGCAGAGCTCGCCGTCGAGCTGCTCTGCGAGGTAAAAAAAATGAATGTTTTTTTCGTTCGATTCCTTATCCGTCGTGTGAGAGCCCTTTTTACTTATAACTACTATGGGTAGAGGTTGTTCGTCGGATGATTTTGCTTGTACCCAATGTTGGCGAGTCTTTCAGTGAGCCGTATGGCTATCTTTGCGGCGAGCTACATTAAAATTCAACGTTTTGAATATAACGTTGTGCAAAGTCTTGCGAGGTGAGACGTTGGAAACGTGAAAATATCGGTTTGTTTGGGGGTTTGCCGAGCGCGCCATGGCTTAGCTCTTGCATTCCAAAATCGGGAACATTGGACATAGCGAGCTCGTCGCAGAGCTCGCGGTCGAGTTGCCCTCGGAGCTAAAAAAAAAAAAATGAATGTTTTTCTCGTTCGATTCCTTATCCGTCGTGTGAGAGCCCTTTTTACTTATAACTACTATGGGTAGAGGTTGTTCGTCGGATGATTTTTCCTGTACCCAATGCTGGCGAGTCGGTCGGTGAGCCGTATGGCTATATTTGCGGCGAGTTAAGTTAAAATTCAACGTTGTGCAAAATCTTGCGAGGTGAGACGTTGGAAACGTGAAAATATCGGTCCGGTTGGGGGTTTGCCGAGCGCGCCATGGCTCAGCTCTTGCATTCCAAAATCGGGAACATTGGACATAGCGACCTCGTCGCAGAGCTCGCCGTCGCGCTGCCCTGCGAGCTAAAAGAAAAAATGAATGTTTTTCTCGTTGGATTCCTTATCCGTCGTGTGAGAGCCCTTTTTACTTATAACTACTATGGGTAGAGGTTGTTCGTCGGATGATTTTCTGTACCCAATCTTTGGCGAGTCGGTCGGTGAGCCGTATGGCTATATTTGCGGCGAGTTAAGTTAAAATTCAACGTTGTGAAAAATGTTGCGAGGTGAGATGTTGGAAGCGTGAAAATATCGGTCGGTTGGGGGTTTTTGCGAGAAGCGCGCCATGGCTCGGCTCTTGCATTCCAAAATCGGGAACATTGGACATAGCGACCTCGTCGCAGAGCTCGCCGTCGCGCTGCCCTGCGAGCTAAAAGAAAAAATGAATGTTTGTCTCGTTGGATTCCTTATCCGTCGTGTGAGAGCCCTTTTTACTTATAACTACTATGGGTAGAGGTTGTTCGTCGGATGATTTTGCTTGTACCCAATGTTGGCTATCTTTCGCCGCGAGAAATATGCGCTGCGAGCCTACATTAAGATTCAACGTTTTGAATGCAACGTTGCGCAAAATCTTGCGAGGTGAGATGTTGGAAACGTGAAAATATCGGATCGGTTGGGTCTTTGCTAAGCGCGCCATGGCTCAACTCTTGCATTCCAAAATCGCGAGCGTTGGACATAGCGAGCTCGCCGCAGCGCTGGCCGTCGAGCTGACCTGCGAGCTAAAAAAAAAAAAAATGAATGTTTTTCTCGTTCGATTCCTTATCCGTCGTGTGAGAGCCCTTTTTACCTATAACTACTATGGGTAGAGGTTGTTCGTCGGATGATTTTGCTTGTACCCAATGTTGGCGAGTCGGTCGGTCGGTGAGCCGAGTATGGCTATGCAAAATTTGCGGTGAGATGCTAATCTATGTTAGCGAAATAACTTTGTGCAAAATCTTGCTTTCCAAATTGCGCGTGACGTCATTGAAAAAAAAACATTAAAATTCCTTATCCGTCGTGTGAGAGCCCTTTTTACCTATAACTCTATGGGTAGAGGTTGTTCGTCGATGAATCTAAATTAATTCAGTCGAAAAATTCGTTGTGTGAAAAATTTGCAAAATGCGGCGGTGAGCGTCGGAAACATTAAAATACCGATTTGGTTTCAGCGTTAGTGAGCGCGCCATGGCTCAACACTTGCATTCAAAAATCGCCCACATTGGGACATACGAGGCGCGTGGTGCAGGCTGGTTTACGAACTAAAAGGATGAATGTTTTCTCGTTCGGATCCTTATCGTCGCTTGCGAGCCTATTTACTTATAACTACTATGGGTGGCGTTGCTCTTGTGATGATTTTTCGCTTGTACCTTATGTTGGCGAGTCCGATAGTGAGGCGAATGGGGATATTTGCATCGAGCAATGACCCTTTGCGAAGTACATTAAAGCTGAGCGTTTTGAATTATAATCTTGTGCGAAAGTCTTTGGAGCCACAAGACAATATTATTTTGATTGGAGGTTTTACGCGCGCGCGCCATGGCTCAGCGTGGGCAATCGCGATCGGAACTTTTGACAAAAGCGAGATCGTCGCCGGCGTGCGGCGAGCTAATCTATTCTGCTGAAAAAAAAGTGAATGTTTTTGTCATCCGTATCCTTATCCGTCGCGTGACAGAGTCCTTTTACTTAGAACTACTATGGATAGAGGTTGGTCATTCGATGTTTTTGCCACTACGCTATGTAGCGGACTCTCGGAAAAGCTTGCTCGGCTCGCATTTGTTCTTATATAAATGCGAGAGTGGATTGAGTTAAATTGAGCGTGGTCTTTCGGGTCGATCGAGCTTTGGCCTCGGGCCATTGTTAGGGCTGTCGAAATTTCCGTCTAACCCACATCCAC
>CM031235.1:278567589-278575089 GCA_018340775.1 Taxus wallichiana var. yunnanensis | reverse complement strand
ACTCGGGCGGGGACACCCTTTCTCGATTTTCCCCCACGGGGCATCGCCTCTGGTTGCGGGCGTCGAGTGGAGGTGCGTGTCATAACACTCAGCGCATCGGTGCGGATTGCACGAGATCGATAAATAGGCATGCGTCTTTGCGCGCCATGCGCGCGTCGGACTCACGGCGCGCCAATTAAACACGACTCGGCAGCGGATATCGGCTCTCGCCACGATGAAGAATGTAGCGAAATGCGATACTTAGTGTGAATTGCGAGAATCCGTGAATCATCGAGTCTTTGAGCATGAAGTTGCGCCCGAGGCCTCGGCGAGGCACGTCTGCTGGGCGTCGCACTCTAAAATCGACTTCCCCGTTCCTCGGCGGGAGGATCGGAGATGGCTGTCCGTGCCCACCGGCGGCGTGTGTCGGCTTAAATGGGCACGAGACTTGTGGCGATGTCACGATGAGCGGTGGCCAATGTTGGTCGGCGTTGGATTGTGGCACGAGGTCACGGATTTGTGCGGAACTTTACTCGTTGTTAGTCGCGACTCTTCCGCGGGAGGTGCGTCCCAACTTTCGCGGCCCGGAGTCGGGCGTGAGTACCGTGAGTTTAAGCATATCACTAAGCGGAGGAAAAGAAACTTACAGGATTCCCCTAGTAGCGGCGAGCGAGCAGGAAGAGCCCGCGCATGAAAATCGCCGATCTACGCGCGGGTGTAGTCTGTAGAAGCGTCCTCGGCGACGGGTGGGCCCAAGTCCCCTGGAAGGAAGGGCGCGGAGAAGGTGAGAGCCCCGTCGGGCCCGGACCTGTTGCGCCACGAGGATTTGTCGGCGGAGTCGGGTTGTTTGGGAATGCAGCCCTAATCGGGTGGTAAATTCCGTCGAGGCTAAATACGGGCGAGAGCCGATAGCGAACAAGTACCGCGAGGAAAGATGAAAAGGACTTTGAAAAGAGAGTTAAAGAGTGCTTGAAATTGTCGGGAGGAAGCGGATGGAGCGGCGATGCTCCCGGTCGGATGCGGAGCGGTGTGAGCGGTCCGCCACTCGGCTCGGGGAGTGCGTCGGCGCGGGCCGTCGCGGCGGCTGGCACGGCCTTTGGGGCGTTGAGTGTACCTCTCGTCGCGGCGGTCGTGGAGCGAAGCGTGCGCTATGGCGGGCCCTCGGGCACTGCTGCTCGTGGCGGCGGCTTGCGGGCTTTCCATCCGACCCGTCTTGAAACACGGACCAAGGAGTCTAACATGTGTGCGAGTCGGCGGGTTTGGAAACCCGCGAGGCGTGAAGAAGGTGGCTGGCGAGAGCCCCTCTTTGGGGTGCACCGCCGGCCAGGCCACGATCTTGTGAAGGGTTTGAGTGCGAAACACACTGTTGGGACCGAAAGATGGTGAACTATGCAGGCGGGGCGAAGCGGAGAAACTCGGTGGAGGCCCATGGCGATCTTGACGTCAAATCGTTAAATCGACTTGGGTATAGGGCGAAAGACTAATCGAACCGTCTAGTAGCTGGTTTCCTCAGAAGTTTCCCTCGGGATAGGCTGGAGTTCACGCGTGAGTTTTATCGGGTAAAGCAAATGATTAGAGGCATCGGGCGTAACGCCCTCGACCTATTCTCAAACTTTAAATAGGTAAGGCGGCGCGGCTGCTCGTTGAGCGCGCCACGGAAATCGCGAGCTCAGTGGGCCATTTTGGTAAGCGAAGCGCGTGCGGGATGAAGCCGAAAGTCGAGTTACGGTGCCAAGTGCGCGCTAACCGAGATCCCCAAAGGGTGTTGGTTGATTAAGGCAAGCGGGGACGGTGGTCATGGAAGTCGAAATCCGCTAAGGAGTGTGTAACAACTCACTGCCGAATCAACTAGCCCGAAAATGGATGGGCTGAAGCGCGCATGACCTATACTCGGCCGTCGGGGCAAGTGCCGAGGCTCGATGAGAGTAGGAGGACGCGGGGTTGTTGCGAAACCTTGGCGCGAGCACAGGTGGGTAGCCCCGGTGCGAGATCTTGGTGGTAGTAGCAAATATTCAAATGAGAACTTTGAAGGCGAAGTGGGGAAAGGTTCCATGTGAACAGCACTTGGACATGGGTTAGTCGATCCTAAGAGATGGGAAGTCTGTATCGAGGCCGCACTTTGCGCGATCATCGAAAAGGAATCGGGTTAATATTCCCGCCGGGGCGTGGCGGTGGGCGGCAGCGTTAGGAAATCCGGAGGCGTCGGCGGGGGCCGGGAAGAGTTATCTTTTCTTTTTAACAGCTTTGCCCACCACGAAATCGGTTCAGCCAGGAGATAGGGTCAGTGAGTGGAAGAGCACCGCACGTCTGCGGTGTCAGTGCGCCCGGCGGGCCCTTGAAAATACGGAGGACCGAAAGTACCGTTCACGCCGGTCGTACTCATAACCGCATCAGGTCTCAGGTGAGCGACCTGCAGTCGATAGAACAATGTAGGTAAGGGAAGTCGGCAAAATGGATCCGTAACCGGGAAAAGGATTGGCTCGAGTGAGGCTGGCCTAGAGTCTGCGCCTTAAACTGCGAGGCTCTTTGTCGGCTGCCCAGAAGCTGCTTCCCGCGGCGGGCGGGCCGTCGCGTGCTGTCGGGCGGCAGGCGCGGGGCGCTCCCCCTTGTGGGGGCTTTCCCTAGGCGGCGACAGCCAACTTCGAAGCAAAGTACGGACAAGGGAATCCATTTGTTTAATTAAAACAAAGCATTGCGATGGTCCTGCGGATCTTGTGTGATGTGATTTACGCGGTGCTCACGAATGTCAAAGTGAAGAAATTCAACCAAGCGCGGGTAAGCGGCGGGAGTAACTATGACTCTCTTAAGGTAGCCAAATGCCTCGTCATCTAATTAGTAGCGCGCATGAATGGATTAACGAGATTCCCTTTGTCCCTATCTACTATCTAGCGAAACCACGGCCAAGGAGCGGGCTTGGCGGAATCGCGCGGGAAAGAAGACCTGTTGAGCTTGACTCTAGTCCGACTTTGTGAAATGACTTGAGAGGTGTAGAATAAGTGGGAGCCGTTTGGCGTAGTGAAATACCACTACTTTTAACGTTATTTTACTTATTAGTGAGGCGGGGACGGGGCAATGCCCCTGTTTTTGGCCTTAAGGTGCGTCGAGGCGCGCCGATCCAGGCGGAAGACATTGTCGGGTGGGGAGTTTGGGTGAGGCGGCACATCTGTTAAAAGATAACGCGGGTGTCCTAAGATGAGCTCAACGAGAGCAGAAATCTCGTGTGGAACAAAGGGTAAAAGCTCATTTGATTTTGATTTTGATCACGAATACAAACCGTGAAAGCGTGGCCTATCGATCCTTTAGACTTTCGGAATTTGAAGCTAGAGGTGTCGGAAAAGTTACCACGGGGATAAGCGGCTTGTGGCAGCCAAGCGTTCATAAGCGGCGTTGCTTTTTGATCCTTCGATGTCGGCTCTTCCTATCATTGTGAAGCGAGAATTCACCAAGTGTTGGATTGTTCACCCACCGATAGGGAGCGTGGTGGGTTTAGACCGTCGTGAGGCAGGTTAGTTTTACCCCTACGATGATCAGCGCTGCGATAGTAATTCAACTTAGTACGAGAGGAACCGTTGATTCACACATTTGGTCATCGCGCTTGGTTGAAAAGCCGGTGGCGTGAAGCTACCGTGTGTTGGATTATGGTGAGACGCCTCTAAGTCGAGAATCCACGCTAGATGCGGCGCATCTCTCTCTCCGATTGCATCGTGACCCGCGGTAGGGGTGCTCTTGCGCCCCGAGGGGCCGTGTCATTGGCGACCTCGGTCGGTGTGCAACAACTGTCGGGGAAACCTTGTATAACAATTTCAAGTGGTGGCGAGAAGAATCCTTTGCGAGACGACTTAAATAAGCGGCGGGGTATTGTAAGTGGCGAGTGGCCTTGCTTTGCCACGATCCCGAGAATTCAGCCCTTTGTCGCCCGATTCGTACAACCGAGCCCGGTTGAAGAGTGGGGTTTCCACACGCAGAGATCGACCTTCTTCTCCTTTTGCCCAAGTATAGGAGGAGGAGGAGTGGGGTTTTCAGGAGAAGAGATGCGATTCTTCTCTTTTTGCCCAAGCATAGAAGGGAGAAGAAGGGCGGGGTTCCGGCGAAGAGATGCGATCTCCTCCTCTCTCTCTCTCTTTTTTTTTGCCCAAGCATAGAAGGGAGAAGAGGGGCGGGGTTTCGGCGAAGATGCGATCTCCTCCTCCCTCTCTTTTTGTTTCGCCCAAGTATAGAAGAGAGAAGAAGCGGCGGGGTTTCCGGCGAAGAGATGCGATCTCCTCCTCTCTCTTTTTTTTTTGCCCAAGTATAGAAGGGAGAAGAAGGGGCGGGGTTTCCGGCGAAGAGATGCGATCTCCTCCTCCCTCTCTTCTCTTTTTTTTTTGCCCAAGTATAGAAGGAGAAGAAGAGGCGGGGTTTCCGGCGAAGAGATGCGATCTCCTCCTCCCTCTCTTCTCTTTTTTTTTTTCGCCCAAGTATGGAAGGAGAAGAAGCGGCGGGGTTTCCGGCGAAGAGATGCGATCTCCTCCTCTCTCTCTCTTTTTTTTTTGCCCAAGTATAGAAGGGAGAAGAAGGGGCGGGGTTTCCGGCGAAGAGATGCGATCTCCTCCTCTCTCTCTTCTCTTTTTTTTTTGCCCAAGTATAGAAGTAGCAGAAGAGGTGGGGTTTCCGGCGAAGAGATGCGATCTCCTCTCTCTCTCTCTCTTCTTCCCCAAGTACAGAAGGGGAAGAAGGGGCGGGGTTTCCGGCGAAGAGATGCGATCTCCTCCTCCTTTTTGCCTAAGCATAGAAGAAGTGGGATTTCCAGAGAAGAGATGCGATGCGGTCTCCTCTTCTTCTTTTTCACCTAAGCACAGAAGAAGTGGGGTTTCCAGAGAAGAGATGCGATCCCCTCTTCTTCTTTTTTGCCTAAGCATAGAAGAAGTGGGGTTTCCAGAGAAGAGGTGCGATCTCCTTTCTTTTTCTTTTTGCCTAAGCATGGAAGAAAGTGGGGTTTCCAGAGAAGAGATGTGTTTTTTTTTTCCCAAGTATAATAAAGTGGGGTTTCCAGAGACGAGATGTGCTTTTTTTTTTTTCCAAACTATAAAGTGGGGTTTCCAAAGAGGAGAGGTGCTTTTCTTCCAGAGGTGTTTCTTTTTCCAAGTACAAAGTGGGGTTTCCACGGAGGAGATGTGCTTTTTTTTTTTTTCCAAAGCATAAAAGTGGGGTTTCCGCAGAGCAGAGGTAGTTTTCCTCCTGGGTATAAAGTGCGGTTTCCACGAGTGAGTATAAAGTGCGGTTTCCACAGAGCAGAGGTGTTTCTTTTTCCAAGTAAAAAGTGGGGTTTCCACGGAAACTTTTGTGTTTCTTTTTTTCCTTTTTTCTTTTTTTCTAATTATAGAGTGGGGTTTCCACCCAGACGCCGAGCTGCAGTGGCGAACAGGGGATTGTGCCCCAAGATGCCCAAGCTAAAGACGCATTCGGTGAGCCAAGTTTGGCGAGTTGATCCCAGGAAGCTCACACAGGAGCCGCCGGCAGCGCGCCTGAGCTCGCGGCGGCTCGTGCGCGGCTCGCTGTAAGATTTCTTTGACAAGCTCGCCCTATAGCAGCTTGCGTGTGTGCTTGCCGTGCTGAGCTCGCCGTCTGGCTGCACAGGATCTCGGTCGCGGAGCTCGGCAGGAGGTCACCGGCGGCAGCTCGCTGGGGCTCGCCAGCGGCTCGGCTTGAGCTCGCATGGAAGCTTCGCTGGGAGCTCGCCTTCCTGCTCGCCTTGAGCTCGCATTAAGGAGCTCACCTTTCCGGCTCGCCCAGGCTCGCCTCGGAGTTCGTCGGCGGCTCACTCGGGAGCTCACCTGCGGAGCTCGCTTTGTAAGGCTGCTGACAAGCTCGCCTATAGCGCTTGCACAGGATCTCGCAGAAGCGGCTCGCGAAAAGCTTGCACAGGATCTCAGAGCATCTCGCATGGGAGCTCGCGGTTCAGCTCCCACGGGAGCTCACGGGCGGCTCGGGCGAGAGCTCACTAGGCTCGAAAGCTGCTCGCTTTGTAAGGCTGGCAGCAAGCTCGCCATAGCTTGCAGGATCTCGAGCTCGCGAAAAGCTTGCACAGGATCTCTTGAGCTCGCATGGGAGCTCGCGGTTCGGCTCACGGGAGCTCACGGGAGCGGCTCGGCGAGCTCGCCAGTAGGTCATGGCGGCTCCATGGGAGCTCGCGCTCGGCTCGTCGGTAGCTGCCTCGGAGTTCGTCGAGCAGCTCGCCGAGTAACATCTCGCCGGGGAGCTCGCTTGGGAGCTCGCCAAGTAGCTTGCCTGGGAGCTCACCGATCAGCTCGACTTGAGCTCGCCCGGGAGCTCATCGGGCAACTCGCCTTGAGCTCGTCTAGTAGCTCGCATGTAAGCTCACCTAACAGATTACCGACAAGCTCGCCTCGGAGTTCGTCGAGCTGCTCGACCTAGAGCAGCTTGTCGGGGAGGTCGCCGAGCAGCTCGCCTTTGAGCTCTTTTGGGAGCTCGCCGCACTCGCTAAGTGGCTCACATGGGAGCTCGCCAAGCAGCTCGACCTGAGCTCGCACGGGAGCTCATCGAAGCGGCTTCGCTGAAACTCGCACTGGGAGCTGCTAAGGAGAACACCTCACCAGGCAGCTCGGCTCGCGCAGGAGAACAGCTGCTGAAGCTCGCACGGGAGCCTTGGAGAGCTCGCCTCGAACTCGCGTAGCTCGCCTCGCGATCGTCGAAGCGGCGGCTCGCGCTGTGCTGCTCGCCACGTGGCTCGCTGCGGCTCGCTGACAGCTCACCCTATAGCAGCTTGCCGCGGAGATTGCCTTAGTGCTCGCCAAACAGCTTGCCTGGGATCTCCCCGAGCAGCTCGCAAGGGAGCTCCGCTGAGAGCTCGCCGAGTAGCTCGCCAAACAGCTCCCATGGGAGCTCAGAAGCGACTCGCATGGGAGCTCATTTGGGCAGCTCGACTTGAGCTTTCCCAGAAACTCACCTGGGAGCTTGCCGACAGCTCGCCTTGCCGGCTCACCGGGCAGCTCGACTTGAGCTCGCCCAGGAGCTCGTCAAGCAGCTCGCCTGAAAACTCGCACGGGAGCTCGCCTTGCCAACTCGCCTTGAGCTCGTCTGGTAGCTCGCCTCGGAGTTCGTCGAGCAGCTCGCCAAGTAGCTCGCCCGGGAGCTCACCGAGTAGGCTAACCTGAGCTCGCGAGGTAGTAACAAACGAGCTCGCGGCAGCTCGGCGGCCGGGGAGCTCACCGAGTAGCTCGCAGGAGCTCGCCGAGCGACGCCAAGTAGCTTGCCTGGGAGCTCACCGATCAGCTCCACTCGAGCTCGCCCGGGAGCTCGTCGGGCAACTCGCCTGGGAGCTCTCCTGACAGCTCGCCTTGCCAAATCGCCTTGAGCTCGTCGGGCAACTCGCCTGGGAGCTCTCCTGACAGCTCGCCTTGCCAACTCGCCTTGAGCTCGTCTGGGAGCTCGCCAAGCAGCTCGACTCGAGCTCGCACGGGAGCTCATCGAGCAGCTCGCATGGAAACTCGCCTTGCCAACTCGCTGGAGCTAGTTTGGTAG
>CM031235.1:278508562-278567489 GCA_018340775.1 Taxus wallichiana var. yunnanensis | reverse complement strand
ATTATCTTGTGAGCGCTGAAACATGAAATTCTTCCTACACCATCCAAAAATAGCAATCTCAAGAACTCCTAAAATCACCTGGTGGGATTGAATCCTCTACTTTCCTAATTCACATGGGGGACTTAGTTAACATCCATAAGGAGTTCACTGACTATCTAGTAGACTCCGGGGTGCCTAAAAAGGCAAAACTCCAAAGTTTCAACAATACAAGGGTATCATTTGTCATGCTAAAAATTATCAATTTTTCCTATCGCACATCAGACCACAAACATTACCCAGAAGTAAATTCCTCTTCCATCACCTCCGCTCTGCACTACTCATGTGGTTTCCTCTAAGGTGATAATTATGCCTATACTTGGCAACTCATACCCTATGACCACACCGACTTCGATCTGCTGTGCTATGTAATTTTACATCAAAAGAGAACCTTTTAATATAAAGATCATGTTGTTTCTTTCTTCTACTCTACAGATGACCCCGAAGCTACCTGCCACTATAGCATGTCAGTCTCTATCGAGATATCACTGCTTTTCGGGCCACTTCAGCCCATGTCTCAACAAAGGGGAGTCACACGGGTCTAAATTTACGATACCATACCCAATACTCACATGTGGTGTATGGGTCTACAACATCACAACATATATCACATGTTGTTTTAGGGAATCAAATAAATCGATCATTTTATTATTATCAAGTATCGCATCTATACCGTCCTAGCTAATCTGGCAGCCACATAAAATTCTCAGGCCATGCTACTGAACCTTTATATATCCAAATCGTCACCATACTCATTTTCAGACGCACCACCTACAAAAATCATGACGTCTCCATCGGGTATTACTACACACAGAAATAAACATGGTAATTATAATATGTGTCTCCTAAGAACACAAGCATCACTAAATAGAGGTCTCTATGTAATATCTAATACGGGAACTATATAGATTATAACTCTCTCTTATAGGCTAAGAAACTCTTCTCTCTAACCATTCTAGGCTCTACCTATTCATGTGTCCGTTCAAGATCATCTAGGGTCATTGGCTACTCTACCTACGAAAAGGGACACATCGGTTGATACGATACAATGCAATCCTATACATACCCATATCTATACCATGCAGTGTAATTGATTTCCATATACTTTGTCTAGAGCAATGTACTGGCAAAGAAGTGAAGATATCTCATATAAATTACCTAAAATGTGCTATTCAATGATGAAAAATTTATGTTGTGCTTCACCATATGCTTTCACCACTCACGTATATTCGACTAGTTATAATTACTTCAGTTTTATCAAAGCCATAGAATACCACTTTGATAAGAGCCATCAACACTAGAGGAAGGTCCCTCGATCATATCTTTGGAATATATCGCTCTTAGAAAAACATTGGTCTACTTGCCATCTAAATGAGTTAGATCTTCATGTAGATCAATTGCCATCTCATAGCCCTATAGCAATATTTTTTCCCAAATAACCTCCTTTTGGCTATTTTGAAAACTTATAGTTCCATTATGGATCTAGGCTCAAGTTTCTAGATTACATTCACCTCTAGTCTCCTTCCTGTGGTGCATTTACTTTGCCTGTAGATTCTTCGTCCATGCCCTCACATGCTCTGCCACTTCTTCCATTCCCTTCCTCTTCCCTTGCTTTCTACCACACCTTTCATGTTCCCCCATAATTCTCTTCTCTTCTACCTCCCTTTACTTCTCCTCCTTCACGTACAACCCCCTGCCAGATTCACACTTCTTCTAGGTTATTTCTCTCACTCCATGCAACTTTGTAAGGATACAGCCCATCATTTACTAATTCTAGCATGCCTTTCACACATACCTTTCTTCAGAGATCCCTTTTACCTCTCATACTCTTCAAGATTCTTGCACTCCTTTCTCTCACATCATTTCTTTGGCACACATGCCAAGATGGACACCCTACTACTCTAATCCGAGTGACATGTTCCCCCAGTAACTTGATTAGTTAAAGTGCACAAAATGTAAATCCTATCAAAAATTTCCAACAATAATGTTGAATCCTTATAGTGAATGACTGTGGTGTGACACATAGAGAGAATTAAAAAATACACAAACAATCAACTAAACCATATGCACCCATCGGCTCAGTACCACGTGTCTGTGTATTCATCGTGGTACTAAAATTTTCAAATCACCATAACTTCTACTACATAGGTCAAAAAATTAGGCACGCTTAGGTCTTCATAGAAATATGATGACATGAACTACACATTGGACTATTCAAAATCAGCTTTTTTCAGGATTTGGTAGGTGGAAAACATGAAAACATGACACAGGAAATTAATACACACATCTAGTCTACTTAACTACCTAGATTTGGCTCACATATTTTCCTCCTTCTTCTTCTACAAGATAAACTGACATAGGGGGAAGAAGATATTCTAGTGATATAGGAAAATTTGTAGGCATTCAATGCTTGCTTTTGGTGATTAGATTATAAAATCTGATTTTCCCACTCTTTTCCCTCTTCTTGTCTCCCATTCTTCTCTATATTGTTGAACAATTCCCTAATTTAAAGTTGACCTCCTTAAATTACAATAAGCATCATTCCTCTTTTCATTTGTAATTACTGAGCCTTACACATGGTCCTCTACATGTGGATATTGCCTCTTCCACAATTGTAATTGACTTTATATACTTTGGAAGAAATTAAAAAATGTAGTTATTCTTTTTCCTAACATGTATTTTATTACATCTTCTTGCCTTTACCTTTACATTGTTGGTTTTTTTGTGCATTTTCATGTCCTCTTACGGGTTTATTTTATTTTATGCTCCATAAAAATAGGTGTTTGATTTTTTTGTTTCAAACTACCGGCACATTTGTCTTCCCTCCTTGTGTGTATTTTCACTCATCTAAGATTGTTCATCCGCCTATTTGGTGTTATCACCTCCCCTTAGCTTAGGTTTTCATTTTCATGCATCTCCTTCTCAAACTAGTCCCTTAGAATCATATAGCAAGTGTTAGGTAGTTACATTTCCCCTTTCTTGGAGTAGTTTTATTAGTAGAAGTACGTAGAGGAAGTCATCCTTCTACAAAGGTCTATCTTAAATAAAAGGTCCCACAACTGTAGAGACATCACCATGTTACCTCAAAGCCCATAGTCATCTTGATTTATGAGTCGATGTAATTTTGAGTTCCTTAAATAGTTCTCGCATGCCCGATGGGACAAGTATTGAAAGCTTTATATTTTGTAGGTGTTTCATCGCAATATCATAGCCACCTGGTGCCTTCACTTCTCCAATAGTTATGGCACACCCTATGGGACAATTTTAAGGATGTATACATCTTCATTTCAACAAGTTTTATGTGATTTTGTTTATATCTATCCTTTGAGGCTATTTTTAACACATCCTGGTGATTTTCATTATCTATATCTATTAATTTCAACAATCAAAGTGTTCTATTTCATGAGAAGGATGCATACCAAACAAAACTTATAAGTCGAAGAATCCTTTCAAAGTATCTTCAGATTGTCTCCAATAAAAGAAGTATCAAATTCATGCGCACGCGTCTTTATCTCTCACACACATGAAAGTGCATTCCACTCCTCTGGAATACCTTTTGTGTGTTCCTCCGATGAATTGCAAACCTTCAGATCCATGAGGCAAAGTAGATAAATATGCCCTTTTTCATCTTTAATGGTGGTATAACTTTGGCTCTTCTCACACAACATGATATACCAATGGTTGCACTTAAGATTTTTCCATTTTACATGGTGCAAATCAGGTTACACCAGCTAAGCACATACAATATATTTCAAAATGTATTCTTTGTTCACCTAGTTACGAGAAGATGATGTAGCTATGAGGCTCTAGGCTTCTTCTCTTAAAAGATAATAACTTCAATGGTAAAAAAATTTAATACCTACCTATATTACCAACCCGAGATGGACTTGGTACTACACTTCATAATCATTTTGGGGAGAAAGAAGACAACATCTCCTTGTTAGAAAACTCACAATGATCAAGAGAGCTCAATGTGCTCATGGTTGACTTCATTTCAGATTTAATAAGACATGGGATAAAAATCCTATCCCTCTTAAGACCTGCAACCTCAAGGTGATTTTATTTTCTTCTTAAGAGCATTAAAGTCTAACATAAAAATGATGATACAATCAATGGGTGTTGTGTCAATCTCTAGTTTTCTATCCTATAGCCATTAAGGAAGAAAATTTCCTTATCCAAGTACAGGAAAGATAGACCATAGATTATTGATGCCCTTATTTCCGAACTACCTCAAACACCTCAACCTATCATTGCTCATATTCCTAATAATATTACCCAACTCATTACCTCCACATTATAATCTCCGTAGCATAAAAAGGAGGATGAAATTAAGGCCTTGATTAGAAATATGTTAAATCAAGTCATTTCTTTATAGAAGGTGGAGGCATAAGCCTTCAAAAGTAATTATAATCAAGGATTCAATCAAAGACACTAGACCTACAAAATCAATATCCAAATCATAGATATGGTAGAATCAACATAATGATAGATAAAAAATCATAATGTACACCTTCCATTATAAGTGGCATCTGCTCCTACGTAGCCCCTTCCTACACCCAGTTCAAGAAAATAACTACTTCCATTACAAAACAACATGATCTAAGAGACATAGTGGTGCTTCCCTTGTAACTTGTCACATAGTCATTATAATCACAGTAAATGTCTAACGTGCACAAGCCTTCATGATTCAAAACATATCAACTTATGATATTTCCATTAGCACACATGAACATGATAATGAAGATGTGTCATAAATCAACCTAAAGACAAAAATTGAATTCTTTGATTATATGCAATGAACCAAGTTGTGAACATATCGAACAAGAAATATGCACATGTTGATTCTAACATAAGGTATAATAAGAGAATGTTGGAAACCAATGTGTATTCTTATACTTCTTCCAATCAAGATGAATAACTTAATAAGAAAAATAAAGTAGGTGCAAATCCACCCAACAAAATTAGTGCATGTTCTGGTAACTTGTGAGTGAGGTTCCACATGCCATTTCAAATGAAGCAATGTGCACACATATTTTGGTAGCTCAAGCCTCTTCTCATCCCAACGTGCCTCTTTCAAAGAACATAGAAATCAAGAAAAGAAAATGTTGTGCCTCAAATACACAAGTCCAATGGCCTTCCATTCAACATTCTAGACCAAATGAAGAAGATAAATATAAATGTCACAATGTGGGATGCCCTAGCTATTCCATCTCAACGTGACCTCCTACATGAAGCTCTTGTGTAGCTTCCGCACATTGATCTAGTTTTCCAAAGACCTCAAACTCATCAAATATGCAAGCAAGGTAAAATCCAATAAGAAAATTTGTTAAAACACCACCCTTTACGTGTCCTCGATAGTAGTGCAAGCATCTTTTTCACAATTATATGAGTGACTGGGGGCCTAGTACCCGTGTCATGCCTAAGAAAATTACGATGTCCCAGTGTCTTAATTACATCCCTATATCTAAGGGAGTATTACAACTCATTTGATCAACTGAGAGTATCCTATGAGTCATCGAGGATCTTGAGTTAACCATCCATGTATGTCCAAGTCTAAATATAATTCAAGATGTGTCGAGTCCTTATCGGTTTCCTCCATTGTTTTTCATTTTCCTATCAAGATAATTTACTACAGAAAAGTGGTTGGGTACTTGTCTTCAGATTTATCCCATTAAATACTAAGAACAAGGCATGGTACGTAGTTTACCATACAAGCTAAGCCTATATTTTCCTATCATGTTGATTCATACAAAATTTCCCTCTCCATGATAATCGTATCATTCAAGAAGGCCAAGAACAAGATTCGGTTTCATAAAAAGAAACCTATTCCTCCCTCCATACCTAATCTATTATTATATGAATGGGCCAAAGATCATATGAATTTGATCCCTATGATACAACTATTGAAGCTGGTCTTGGTACTTACTGTATTCTTGAATAAGAATCCACTTTTGTCTATCCCACTCAAGAAAGAAAAGGATGAAGCTTATAGACTATCTACGATGTTCTTTGATGTTTCTAGAATTAGAAATGGTGAAAAGAATAGGTTTTTTTCTCATCACTCCCAAGAGTGAGAACTTATTCTTCGTGCAGGCTGCTAAAATTTTCATGCTCTAATAATGTAAAGCGAGAATATGAAGCATCGAGTGTACGATCTTATAATTTTTTAGAGGAGATGCAGATCAAGGAATTGTAGATCTTTGGGGAAGCTGTTCTAGTCATCCACCAGGTCACTAAAAAATTCATAACAAATAATAAGATTCTCAAATATTATTAACATAGAGTTTGAGACCTTTTGGAGAGCTTTTATGCTCTCAATTTCCAAGTGTGGTTAAGAATATTGAATAAAGAAATGGATCAAATGGTGGTTCTTGATTCATAATTCTCACTTTGGATGAGTATATTTTCCAAGGAAACATGCAACACATCAAGATGGTGGTTAGGACCTCCATTCCAAACAACAAAACCAGCTAGAAGGTGTTTCACATTGATGCACAGATTATACTGAGTTCATTCACAATTATACAAAGATGCAAGATGAATTATATGATAGTTATGGTGACCAAGTGATCAAATTTCCTAAAGGGTTTGTCACCTTAGAGAATTTTTTCACTCCTAATGATGAGTTTAAGGAAATAACATAATATGCATGTAAGCATAAGAAGACTGTCATCTAGTCACTATTACGCACAAAAAAAGAGTTTATGTTTGGAAAAGAATGTGCGCAAGATGAAAAGAAGGACTTCACTTATCTATGTCATAAATACAGTGACATATTTTTATGGGATTAAGAATATCTCAAAGGATTTGATCCAAGTGTTGCTCAACAATTTATTGACTTTGATCCTAGTATCAATCCCATAAGATAAAAGTAAAATCCCATCAATTCTAAGATAGATCCCTCATGAGGAAAGATATATTTAAACTCATTGAGGAAAAGATCATTTTCCCCATCAAGTACTCTACTTGGGTAGCAAATATTTTTCCAATGCACTAAAAGAACAGTGAAATCAGATGTTGTGTTGACTTCATATATTTGAACAAGGAATAATTGAAGGATCATTAGCATGTTCCTTCTATGGAATAGATTCTACAAATAGTAGAAATTTAGTGCACGAGATATTTTCCATGTTGGATGGGTACTCAAGTTTTAAACCGTGATCATAGTCAAGGAAGAGAATCAATTCAAAACTGAATTTACAACCAAATGGGGAGCATATGGTTACCAAAAAAATCCTTTTGTTTTATCAAATGTAGATGTAATATTTCATAGAGAAATGGAAATTAACTTCAAAGGATATATCAAGTAAGTTCATCCTACTCTACTTAGATGATATAATTATCTTCTCCAAAAACATTAAAGATCACATGATGCATCGGGACAAATTATTTAGGAGATGCAGAGAATTTTGGTTCTCTTATACCCAAGAAGTGTAACATTATTGTTACATAGGGTAAGATTTTGGGACATGTGGTATCAAAGAATGGAATTTCCATTGATCCATAATCCATCTCTTCGATCCTATCTGTTTCCTTTCTTCCAAATAATAATGTCATCTAATCATCTATACAAAAAATCAAATTTGTTGGGAGATTCCCTCCTAACTTTGCAGGATCTATGTAGACACTAAATGACACACTTTGGGTATATTTGTAGTCCTGATCACATACTACTATTCATATGATTTCTAAGCAATGAAATCACTAATTAACCACTATCTTGGGCCTTTGTTTTCCTTCTATTTTCCTTCTTAGTCTCACACACCTTATTTCCCAGTTTATCTTTTCATACTTCTCCATTTTTATTCTATACACAAGCACCAAGCTAGGATGACAATGCCTGTGCACCCATGTACCCTATGGGTTACCCTAACCTCTTTGTACTTTTCTCACATATTTTGGGTCTCTTCTAGCCATTTGGGCATCTTTCTTTTTACTAGTCATCCTTTTAGTGGTTAATTACAAAATTGGAGAAATGGAATCATATAAATATAAAGTTATGTGACAATAATAAAGGACCACGCACTAAGCATTATCTATCACCAACTAAGGTTACATCAAAATGCATTTACAAGAGCATTCAAGCATTCACACAAGGACAAGGGGTTGGATTCTTCTGCATACATTTCATTGGAGGGGAATTTCATTTTTCCATGTACATATTTGTTTACATATCTTAGATCTACCTACTTGTTAGCTATCAAGTATGACTCACGTAAGAGCCTCCTAGACATGATTTCTTCACACACACACATAGAACTACATGCAATTTGAAATTTATTACAAGTGCTCGGTTGTAATATCACTTTTGTTGTTAGCCGAGGATAGTCTGACCTCCCATTTTACATCTTTCTTTTTTAGGATTTGATGTAGTTTTTAGGTTTTGCATGTGCTTCATTCTTACAGGTCTCAGGTGAATAACAGTGAATTCCAATGACATACATGTGATCAAAGGTGACAAGTAGAAAATATCTTGAGACCCTATGAAATAGGGTTTCATACCTTTTGAGTAGTCACAGGTACCCAAAACAGTCCCCGATGCCCTAGGTCATCCATACTTTCCATAAGTACCCTAGTCAAGGTATTTCGACACCTTTGAAATCTTTTAAGATTTGTGGGACATTTCCCTCCTCTTGTTCATCAATTTTTCAGATTCCCACATTCTAGGTTTATTTGTAAATTAGCTAAGTCTTTTTATCTACTACTTTGTAACTAGGGTTTCAAATTTTATAGCTTACTTTCATGTGTCAAATTTGTATTTCCGTTACATATCTATTTATCGAAGTGTTGTTGCATATTTAGATTAGTATTTATTTATTTCAATATTTTCTTAATCAATTAGTAAGGCCCATCACTCTCACGCTTAAGAAAGACATAGTCTTCAAGTGGACAAAAGAATGAAAAGTGAACTTCAACAAAATAAAGTAAGAGATTTCTCACACCCCAACACTTATCAATCTAGATTACTTACAAGATAGCATCCTTCATGCATATGGAGAAGATAATAGTGTTTTTATTGTCTTGACACAATAAAATAAACAAAGTCTAGAGTCAATGGCATTCTTCAAAAAACTTCAGGATTATGAATTGAAATACACTCTGCATGGAAAAATAGGTCTTCGGCATCATGCGCACGCTAAAGAAATTAAAAATTATTCTCACCAAAAATCATATCAAGGTGTAAGTATTATACTCTAGTGTGAAGAAATTCATCATAGGAGCTGAAATCAGTGAGAAAAGAGAAATATGGGTAACCAAAATCATGGAATATGATGTGACTATCAAAGCAACTAAGCTTGTTAGAGGCCAAACACCGGTAAGGAGATTATCGAGGACATGTTGAATGATCAGGAATATTCATTATTTATGGATGAGGATCCCCAACATGCTGAATTTGAAATACAAGATGAAAATCCTAGTGCATTTAGCTAGATTGAAGACATGACAACATTCTTCTCTTTCTCGCACATACCCTTCTAGTTTGCATAAATAAAATTGAAGGCATTTAAGGCTGTGGTCTATTCCATATTCGCTAATTGATGGTGGTATCTTCAAAATAAATCTAGATGGCATGCTGTTGAGATGTCTTGATGGCACGTAGATTGACCAAGTGTTGGAAAAATTCATGATGGATTCTCTTATGACACTTTCTGCCAAAGAAACAACAATGAATATCATAAAGGAAGGATACTTTTGGACTAGGATATTCAAAGATACGCATAAGTGGGTCATAAAATGCAAATAATGTGCTTTCCTTGTAGGAAATAATAAATTGGCAATGCTTCCCCCTTTAACCAATCTAAAATAATCATCCTTTTTGTAATGGGGTCTTGAATTCATAGCGTGATTAACCCACCTTCAAGTGTTTGCCACAAGTGGGTGCCGATAGCAATGAACTACTTCAATAGATGGAAATAATTTTTCACACTCAAGGAATCAACTCGATTCAAGTCATCCTTGACATTCTTAAAGGAATTGAAATTCGGTTTGGTGTTCCTGGACCATTATTTATGATAATGCGAGAATCTTTCCTTCGTACTAAGATTTTTTATTCGGATCTTAGCCTTGGAATATATTTGAATACTTCCTCCAATTATTACCCTACGGGTAATGACTTGGTGGATTCTACTAATATGAACCTAATAAGAATCATGAAAATAATAATGAATATCATCTAGAGGTAGAAGCATACGAAGGTCTTTCCCATGCTCTAGGAAAATAGAATCATGGTGAAGAAGGTAATTGGTACTTCACCATACAAACTTATCTATGGAAAGGAGGCTAGGATTCCTTTATTTTTATAATTGCCTTCATTAGAAATGGCTCAAAAGTTGTAATTTGATGACACATACCAAAGAGAGATCAGAATGGAATATTTAGTTTAACTTTAAGAATTAATCAACTCTACCATGATCAAATTGGAATAACATTAGCAATCAACCAAGTAGTGGTTTGCCAAAAAGACTAGAACCTAAAACTACAAAGTGGGTGATCTAGTTTTAAATAAGGATGCCGATAGACCCAAACCAGACTTCATTCTACGTTTGATGCACTTTGGAGTGGACCATATATCATAAGTTCTTATAAAGAGGCTAAATCTTTTGATTTGTCTCCTCTTAATGGAGATGCATTGCCAATCCAAGTCAATGGGTGTCATCTAAAACCTTTCCATTAAGTTCTTCTACATCATGTACATATTAGAGTAGGTTTACATTCCTCCAATTATGTGCTTAAGTGTGGTTTTTTTACTAGTACACATAGTTTTTCCTCTCATGTGTTCATGTGTGCACTATTTTACTACTTCTAGGATGTAGGTCTATGTGCTCATAGGTCCAAAGAGGTTATGTTTTAGCTTTATGGAACTTTCCAATTTTTTTGTTATAGTTTCTCAAAAAAAAAGTCCGTAAAGTGCTTCAAGGGCTTCGAGGGGTATTTTTTCAAGATTTGTATCAAAATTCATGTTTTCAGGCCGACTTCATGCCCTATGGAAGCTTAAAAGCTATATATCTCCTTCATCTAATAGGAAGATGGCCTCAAAAGTCTAGAATTTTTTTTCCAAAATAATCACCCTTATTTATTTTGACAACTTGTTATTCCATTCGCTCTAATTTTAAGTTTCCATATTACACATACCTTTCGCCTCCTTCCTTGGTGCATTTTATTGGCTAACTATTCTTCGCATGTGCACTCACACACTCTCCCACTTCTTACTTTCCATTCCTCTTCCATTTTATTTATTCTTCACACCTTTGTATCCCCCATCATTCCATTATCTTCTACCTTCCTTCACTTCTCCCTTTACGTGCACCTAGTTGTGCATTCACGCTTCTTCAAGGTTATTGCTCACTCCAAGCAGCGCAAACTTGTGGACTTGCCTATAATTTTTTAAAGTCTGACATACCTTGCATGCATTCCTTCCTTCCTGATACCCATACACCTCTTATGCATTCTTGGATTCCTGCACTCCTTTCTCTTGCACCTTTTTCTTCCATGGACCCGCCAATTTGGTAACCCTCTATGTCGGCTGGGCCACCGAGTGACATGTATCACACCAAAACTTATTATTTTAAGTACACAACACGGAACCTATTAGAATATGGAACATGTGTTCCAAATCATTATGGTGAATGAATGTATGAAACGTGGCATAAAATGATAAAACAAATAGACAATTGATTGAACCCTTCTACCCATCGATCACACCACATCTTCTGTGTATTCATCTTGTACTACAAATTTATAAATCACCATAGCTTCTACGAGCTCAAAATTATGTCCACTTGGTCTTATTGGAAAGCTGCAAACATGGAATACACATTAGACTATTCAAAATTAGATTTGGTAGGATTTGGTAGGTAAAACCAGGGAAGGTGACATTGCCCATTAATGGACACATCCAATTGACTCAACCACCCATATTTGACTCATATTTTCCTCCTTCCTTATTTTACAAGCTAAACTGAAATGGGGAGGTAAATCTAACATTGTGATAGGTAGATTTGTAGGCATTCAATTTAATTGTTGGTGGTTGAATTTAAAATATGAGCTTCCCTCTGTTTCCCCTCTCCTTCTCTCCCATTATTCTATATATTGTTCAATAATTCTCATTTTTAAGTTCTTACCCCCTTGTATTGTGAGAATCATTATTCAAAGTGGTTCCCCTTTTCATTATGAGTTGTACGCCTTATATCTAGTCCTCTCGCATGTGGATACTTTCCTCTTCCACCATTGGAATTGATTATGCATACTTTGTAAGCAATAAAATTTTGTTTTGTGGTTATTCTCTTCCTAACGTGTATTTTATTACATCTTCTTTCCTTTCCCTTTACATTTTTGGTTTGATGTCCATTTCCATGTCCTGTAGGTTTATTTTCTAATGTGCTCCACGAAAATGGGTGTGTGAGTGTTGTTTAAAACTTTGGCATACTTTTTTTTCTCTCCCTATGCAAATTTTCCAACATTTTCATGCATCTAAGAGTGCTTATCCTCCTCTTTCTTATTTTATCACCTCCCCTTAGCTTAGGTTTTCATTTTCATGCATCTCCTTCTCACGCCGTCCCTTTGAAATTATATAATAGTTTTAGGTATCTCGCATTCATCTTTAGTAGGAGTAGTTTTAAGCAGTAGAAATAGGTGTAAGAAGCAAACCTTATCTTGAAGTCTATCTCAGTGCAAGGTCCCACAACTTGGAGACAACCCCTTGTTTCCTCAAAGCCCCGGTCATTCTAATTTGTGATGACTGTAATTTTCATCTCTATAAATAGTATCATAGTATATTATTTCCCATGCGATCGGTACTCACAAAATTTGGTGAACATCCTCTAGTGTCCCTATCATCTCCCATATTAAGAGTTGGAACATGTTGGTGTCTAAGTGCCACCTCTCATCCAAACCACTCAATAATGCTCGTCTCCATGGATCAAGGGCATCAGGACCACATATAATAAACCCAAGTCATCTAAAAGAGGCCAATTATAAATGTAAATCAGATAACCCTAAGGTATGTGAGTGGAACTCGGAACTATAGGACACTCAAAATCTCCTACACACATGTAAAAATAACAACAATAAGTTAGAATCATCCATTTTTTGTCCAAAAACATAAAATTTAACAAATATTAACAAAGTTCACTTTTTAACAATGCCGCTACACATGGCAATGAAGGCCACTACAATAAAAGTCTACCACTACCGACCTCAAGGCCACTAAAATCACCAAGGTCACCACAACATCCATCCAGCTTCACTAACATTGTGAAAAAGTTCTAATAATAATAAGATCAGTTATACATTATATCAACATTGTTAAGCTCAATATCGCTACTAGATGTAGTGAGGTTTCCACAATAAGTGCGGTCACTACAACCTATCGCAACACTATTATGCCCCGAGCAAGGCTACTAAAAACCTAAAAGGTCTATGAAATTGGCCTAGGTCAATTTCAGAAATTTCGCGTGTAGTGCATTTTTTCCTATTAAATGTATTAAATTTAAAAATAATAAAAATTTAAAGAACACAACGTCACCTACCTACTCCTCGTGGGTGTGCATCAACCGATACTTCTAAACTCACTGGGCATGAGGAAAAAACTCTATGGCAAACATGGCTACTTGTCCCTATCCTCCATATCTCTATTATACTAATTGAGAGGGTGAAAATGACTTGTTTCTACCCCTCCCACCCCTTATATATCCCTCTTAGTTATGTTTTCAACCACCACGATGGCCTCCAAGCTATCAGAATGGGATTTTCTTCCATCATGATCATTTTTCTTCTCTTTTGAGCATCCGTTAACCTCTTCTATCATCTCATCAATGCTTGAGGGGGAATTTTCAATCCTATTTATTTTACTTTTACCCATACAAAATAAAATTTTCCACTATCTTTGAAATGTCATCGCTCATGCTACATCACATCAAGGAGACAAGAGCTATAAACATGTCCTAATTTCGAGTGCATAATTTTAATACTAAAATTACACTAATTGTCTTATTTCTCGTCATTCCATTATAATTAGTGATTTTCCACTAATTATCTAATATTCGCCATCTTATCGGTCACTTAAAGACATTTTGTTAATTAACTAGCCTTTCTCCTCATTTTCGATGCTAATTAACATCATTTCATTAGTTAATATTCTCTTTTAATTAATTACTTACCCATTAATAATCAATTACTCTTACAGAATCTTGTATTTAATTATTAAACCCTATTATTGATTAAATCCCCCTCTCAAACCCCTCATATTCTACTAATTTCCCTACAAATCACCTCGTAATGGCTAATATAAGCTAAACTTGGCATATTAATAAATCTCAATCGATTAATTAAACCTTCCCAAAACTCTTATGACTTACTAATATCTAATTATTATCTTCTAATCATGCTTATCCATTTTCTAATTATACATTCCCTTTTATCCCACATTCACTAGGTTACAATCTTCTCCCAAATTAGAAAGTTATATAAGAAACCTAGTACACCTTATCACACCATACACCTCGTTCTTATAAGACATCTTATATCTCAAGAGAGAATTTCCTCACAAGGAGATTTCATAAATTTAAACAAAGCTCCTTTACTACAATTAGTATGAAAAGAGTAACAAATGTCACTTAAGACATATTGATGAGATCTCTTCCACTTTATTAAAAACCTTTTAATCATAACGTGAACTTACATTGGGCTCACATAAGGAAGTACCTACATATCAGAGCACATCTAAACATCAAAAGGGAGGTTTGCATTTAGTGTTAGATTTACATTTTGTGTAATTTAATTAAGCTTTTCCTTTTATCTCAATCTTGATGTATTTGTTTAAATGAACTAAGTTAGGATTTACTTGGTGTTAAATCCATTCCATTAGCTTAGTTTACTTTTATATGCATATAAGTCAGATAAGAAAGCAAATATACATCCAACAAAGATCCAAGCTAATGTATTTGTATTTTTGCAAATATCTCAATGCTTTTGTATTATTATAATATGACATGTTATGAATAAGGAAGGAAGCAAGGCTTCCCAAAGTGTGTATGTGTGTAAAGTGAGCTTCATTTAGGTAAGTGTGCCCTCAATAGTCATGTTTGAACATAGAACAAGACTGTTTCATCAGTAACAAGCTGGGAACTACATGCCCTCAAGTGTAACAAGTGATATGATTATGTGTAATATTGCTTAAGGTGCATGATGTTCATGGGATTATTCATAGGTTTTCCATAGTATTTGTGAGGCGATAGACACCATTACTAATTTTTTCAAGAACAACTTATGGGTCAAGATAATTAGGTTTGAATTTTCCTTTTAGGTAAGGTTATGCATTAATCCTTTTAGGTAAGGTTATGCATTAATGTTCTTTTAATTCTCTTTAACTACCAAATTACCAATATTAAATTCTCATGGACACACCTTGATATCAGAAGCATGTTTCGATACGCCTCGATAGGTTCAAAGGTGTTCTAAATATTATATATGCAGTGAGATTCAAGAATTTATAGCTCATACAGTCATTTCTCATTATAATCACCCTAAAAATACATACCTATTTCTAGTCATTCCTAATTATCCACATCCTTTGCATAATATGCCAAAATTGGTTCTAGAATGCATTCTAGACCACTATCCTCTTACATCTCACTAAAATTCATTCACATCCCCTTTAGAATTAATTTAATTAATTAATTCTATCATTCTTTAAGTATTCACCCACATCCCTTTAGAATTAATTAAATTAATTCTAATCATGCTTAAACTATACTCATATGTCCTTTGGCTAATTTAATTAAATAGTTAATTACCCACTCACATCCCTTAGCTAATTTAATTAGTTATTTAAATAGAAATAAATCTATTTATCTACTCACACTCCACTTCAACTATCCTAGTCACTCAAGTTAAACTACCTCACTCCACTCCACTTCTAGAATCCTACAAAGGTGGAAGCAACAATAATGCATGTATAACCACCTTCGAATAAAAACTTATGCATAATGACCAAAATTCATTTCCGTTAATGAATATTCAAACCGCCATAACCAAATCCAATGGCTATTTTGGCAAAAATGTATTCATGATCTCATTAAGAACCTTGATCCACTCCATATCCTCTCCTTCCATTATAAATAATATGTTATATCCTTCATAAATAATCCTTGGAAGCTTTAAGAAATTGCAGCAAACCTTTTCTCATTTTCCATTTGAAATTTGTAACCTTTTGTTCAATTTTTTTCAGTAGAATATTTTTGTCATTTCAAGACCAAATTAGAGCACCCATAACCAAAAAAATTGAAGTGATCCAATGAGTATATTAACACTTCAACAATCTCGTCTTGAGTTTTGCAAGAAGACTCTAAGGAAAACTTTCAGCATTGCTTTTTTTTCTTTCATTTACTTTCGATTTTCATTTCTCAAATTATCGCACACCGAGGTGGGACTCCCACACCTTTATTATAATTTTTAGTTTATTTTTTATTAAACTAACTTCACTTATGTGTTATTTTTGTTGTTTCAAACCATCTGTCCAAATTAGATGGAAAGCACCGAGAAAATCATCAAAAACAATCAATTTTCCGTACTATTCACAAAATTTTGAGAACCTAAAGGAAACCTACACTAGTGTGCTACTATACATGTTAGCATCACCCATGAAGTGTTCTAGCATAGTACATCACATGCTATCATATCATTTCACGTGCTAGCGTAGAACTTTACGTGCTAGCATAAACCTTCCCTATAACTTCGCATGCGCTAACGTATTACTATACGCTCTAGTGTTGAACTTGTTTTCTGATCTATTTTTCATGCACATCCTTTTTTACGTAAATTTGTTTACCTTCATGCACTAGTGTAGACCATCATGCTAGTGTACCCTATTACACATTCTTCCATACCACTATACACACTAGCTATTTTTATTGTCTTCTTCATTTTTGTTTAATTCTAATATGTTATAATCTTTCTTTTATATCTATGTTTAATAATTTTCTTCTAAATATACATAGATAATCAATTTAAATGTTTATCTTTCTTTAGATTTTCATTTACTCTAATTTTGAAAAACTCCCACATATGCTCTTTTCTCGCACCCTTTTGGGTGATCTTGAAAATTAAAAACATGAGTTTTCCTTTGTGTTTTCTATCATGATTTCACCTCAGGAATTCTACTAGATTATTTTTTTAAATACCATCTCTAATGAATATTGTTTTTGAATTTAAACTACTAACTACATGTTGCCTTACTCATGGAACTAATCAAAATTTATCACACATCCTTTTATTATACTTTATAAAACACTCTTAATTAAATTTTAAGTGATGGGTTTATTCCCTTATACATCAGTAATCGTGGAGGTACGTTGCTTAGGCTAGAAATTCATTGTGAGGAGTACCATAGGAACCCCAAAGTAGTTATAACCTTCGAGAGGAACTAGCCATAAAATAAGAACCCCTATCTACCATAGTAGTAATTACATGAGAAATTATATCCAAAACTATACATAAGTGGTGGCCCCGATTTGATCCTTTGAGCAGAGTAAAATAAAAATTACTCGAATCAAGGGGGTTACAATAAAGCCGTAAACTATAAATAGTTAATGCACTCACCTGTAATTATTATCATTTAGGAGAGATATTTTATATAAAGCTCCACTTGACAAAACCAAAGTTACTTTTAGAGACCTTCCTTAACAACATTATTTTTATCTATGTTACATGTTATTAAGTTTGTGTTCCACACTCTTATCATACACCATAAATATTAATCCCTTTCTCCAAATATCTTTTCTTTTTGACATCCATTTCGAATTGATTTCATCCAACTTTTGTCTTAATCTTTGGATTCATTTTTCTGAAATTTAAGCATCTCTTTCAATTTCCTATCAAATTCTAAGTCTTGAGTTTTGGATACCCACATCCTAAACTTAAGAACATTCATTTCAAAGTCTTAACCTTTGGTATTAACTTTATCAAGCTAAAGTGTAATCACCATACAAACTCCAAGATATTGTCCTATCATTTTCCTAAGTCTTCTAGTTTAACATTCACGTTGTTAAACTCTAAGTACTTTCCTATTTTACATCTAATAGTTTAACATTCACTTTGTTAAACTTTAGAACTCTCATTTCTAAACTCTTATATCTTATCATTCAATTTTTTAAGAGTTGAGTAATCCCATTTCATTTCTAAACTCTTCTATCTTAGCATTCACTTTGTTAAGAGTTGAGTAATCAATCTTATTTTCTAAACTCTTTATCTTAACATTCACTTTGTTAAGAGTTGAGTAATCAATCTTATTTCCTAAGTCTCTTCTCTTAACATTCACTTTGTTAATATTTGAGTAATCAACCTTTGTTTCTCACATCTCCTATCTTAACATTCACTTTTTTGAGATTTGGACAATCGATCTTCATTGTTAAACCTCTTATTTCAACATTCACTTTGTTGAAATTTGAGTCATCCTTTTTCATTTCCAAACTCTCTTATTTCAACATTCACTTTGTTGTTATTCGAGTAATCCCTTTTCATTTCTAAACCTCTTATTTTCAACATTCACTTTGTTGAAATTTAAGCAATCCATTTTCACATCCCTAAGCCTCTCATTTTAACATTCACTTTGTTGAAGTTTGAGCAAGTACTTTCATCTCTAAGTCTTTTATTTTTGACATTCACTTTGTCACAAATCTAAGCACATTTTCTTCATTATAACTTGATCAATCAATTCAATTTCCTAGTCTTATATTTTGGCATTCACTTTTCCAAATATTAAGCACATCTATTTGATCACTACCCCTTATATCTTGGCATTCACTTTGTCAACATATAAGCACATCAAACATGTTTTCATGTTACCATTTTTCATACAAAATGGTGGGAACAAGAAAAAGGAATTAAAACCCCTTTGGAAGAAAGGATGGAAATAAATTCCACATTACTTCCGATGAGGAGAATTAAGAAAAACAATAAAACACTTCCTATGTGAGAGAACAAGAAAACCTGAAGGAAATTTTATAGAAAAATAAATATCAATTTCTTCTCCATCTTATTGAGATGGGAGTAAAGTTACCTTCCAATTTTGATGAAAAAATTCAAGAATATACAAAGCCAACCTGAATAAAATAAGAACATGCAACTTGAATCCAATAAGAATAATGAGGTTGAATCAAGTAAAACTAACGATGATAATAAAGGGAAGTCTAGTGCTTTCGTAATCACATCAGATTAGGCATTAGTAGACCAAATCAATGAGATGGCTAAATAATTATCTTTAATGGCCTCAAGGGTCACTTATGATATGAATAAAAAGAAAGAAAGACTACAAATGAAACAAAAATGACAAAAACAAAACTTGACAATGTTTCAAATATTCCACAAACTTATTCACCATTCACAAAGGAATGGAAAACCATGAAGAATACCGTCTTAGGAATAAAAAACAAAGAAAATAGTTCAACCGTGAGGAGATGTTCCTTATCCATTTGATCAAGAAATTTTATGCTTACATTTTCCTAAATCTTTTGAAGTTCCAAAATTTGACAAGAATAAAGGAAAACATGCCCCTTTCGAACATGTTAAAGAATTTTCTATGGATTGTAATGAGGTAGCCTATAATGGTGTATATATTTTGTGGTTATTTCTAAAAATATTAGGAGAACATGACCTATATTGGTTCTTCCATCTCCTAAAGGTTTCAATCACAATCTTTGCTAACTTATCTGAGAAGTTTGTTAAACACTTCTCATTTAATCTTGCTTCAACGATTTCAATGATGGACTTTTGTAATACTAAGAAACAAAAAATGAAAACTTTTCACGGTTCTTACAACAATGGTGAGGGATCCAAAGTATGTTTCCTTACTCAATTCTAGAGAAACAACTGGTTATTATCTTGCTACCTAACCTAAATAATGAATTATCCTTTCAAATGTAGATGCATTGTCTCACAAATTTTGAATAATTCAATGAGAATGGAACCCAAATAGGAAATTCTCTTATTGCAAAAGGGATTATTAAAATTCCTTCTAAGGACCATACCAAAAAGAATAAAAGCAATCACTCACATGAAAAACCCATGTTTATCAATCAGAATTGAAATTTTGTTAATGATGGTGTAGCTCATAACCATAATATACACAACATTCAAAACATTCAATCAAAACAAGCCATCATAGTGCCAAGTAAATATGTTACTCCCTCGTGATAATAATTGCAGAAAATTCACATCATTGGGAGGGATCCTTTCAAGCATCTTATGACAGTTTATATTTTCCAATATGGTCACTTATCCCATTACAAAACCTTTCTTAGAATGATTTCCAAAACCATATTAGTATAAATTTGGTGAGTATTATGATTTTCATTTCATTAACGTTCACCCTACATATCAATGCATGAGGCTTCACTAGTATATTAAAGATCTTATTGATAGCGTAAACATTTCAAAGTTGAAGGTCCATTACTTGATAAAATACCCAAATATAATTTAAAGTTTTTCTCAAACCCTTTTCCAATGAATGGTACGAATGGAAAATCTAGAGAAAATTCTAATCCTTGAATAATGTCAACTTTAACTCGATCATATAATTTATCAAAGAACTGCCCAATTTCATTCCCACCATAAAATTCAAGCTCCTAACTATATAGTTCCCAAGAGACAAATGAAGGTTTGGGTGCCCACATCAAACAACCATCCACTTCCACCAAACCTCAAGTGTCAAATCCTACGGCTCCAAATAATCCAAAACCTAAAACCACAGCTAAATCTTCATCTTCTCCCTATGATTTAGTCAAGAAAATAGAAACAACACCCATGCATATATCCATGATAGAGTTATTTAAAGTGACACCTTCCCTCCAAGATATTCTTACTCATGCTCTATGTATGAATGATAAATAATTTAAGCTAATCAATAGAAACTAACACCAAGTAGTATCAATAACAAATATAATCTAACAAAGCATCATGATAAAGCCATACAAAAGGAAAATATAATTAATGCATCTAATTAACATGAAATGATAATCCATACTTTGATTTTTTTGATGGGATTTTAAATTGTAGTTACTCCATTTGTTGAGTTAAACATGACTTGGTGTGATCAAAATATTTTATCTCCATGAAGAGGAAGAGATCTCACCAATATTGCTTGATTGCATGTATGGTTCTTCTCTTACTACTCTTTGTAAATAGAGGATAGAAGAGGATGCTTGATCAATAATATTTTCAAAGTTGAAATGCTCTTATCATATGCTAATGTCTTACAAGGACATGGTGTAAATTTGGACAAGGTGTACTAGGTTCTTTATATAGCTTTCCAATTTTAGGAAGCTTGCAACCTAGTGAATGTGGAATAAATTTAAAGTAGAATTAAATTGGTATAAGTATGATTAGAAGAGATTAATAAAGGATTAGTAACTCATGGGATTTAGAGATGATTTAATTAATCAACTAGGATTAATTAATAGACCAAGATAAGCTTAAAAATCCATTTAGAGGTGATTTAGAAGGAAATTAGTAGAATTTGAAGGGTTTGAAAGGGGATTTAACCAATAAGAGGGTTTATTGATTAAATAGTAGATTAAAAGGATTAATTAATTGATCATGATTAATTAATTAATTAAAACACTATTATAACTAACAAAGTTTTGTTAATTGGCATCCCTGATGGGGGAAGTTAGTTAATTAAAAAAGTGTCGTTAATTGAATGAAATGAAGGGGAATGTTAGCTAATTAGCAAGAAATAACTAATTATAATGAAATGATAGAAAATAGGATAAGAAGTGTAATTTTAGTATTAAAATTGTGTAGTTATATTTAGGTGTCTACATTTTCCCCTCTTTGATGTGGTGTAATGCAAGAGACATCATTTCAAAGATAGAGATAATTAAGGCATAACTAAATTTTAAAGGAGTAGAAGAAAATTCATTAAATGATCGATGTCCCCTCAATTTTTTATGGGGTGATAGAAGAGGTCGATTGAATCTTGAAAATAATAAGGAAAGATCACAGTAGAAGAATAAGACACTCGCACCAACCGAGATTCAAACCTAGCCTAAGAGGCCATTGTTCAAATCGATTGATTGGAAAAGAATTCCCATGTTGAACAACGTATGGAAGAAACAAGGGAGGGATGGGGGATAAATAGGATCCCTATAGCCCCGATGTTATGGAACAAAATTTTGATAGAAATGGAAAGTTATTATTACTAGGCCCGAGATGGCCATTGTTAGAATCAATAAAAAGAGGAGGATCTTGTGCCTCAAGTGGAAGAAGCAAGGGAGGGGGAAGAATTGGAAATGATAGGTAGAAATTTAGGTAGAATGGAAATAATCATAGACATGGAGAATGGAAATATCACAACGTAGTTGACAAACCATCTATCTTAGAAGTAATTTTTTATTTTATATAAGCATACAAAAAGTGAAAATCGGTATTTAAGAACCATAATATTGATTTTTGTTCATCTAAAGGACCAACTCAAAGAAAAATAAATAAATTAATGTAGTAAGAGAAAGTAAAATGGCATACCAACAAAAACAATCACAAAAAAACATACTCAAATAAAAACATTCAAGAGAGTTCCACCAATGTTTGTCTTATCTAACTTCAATTCCCACATTTTTGACTTATACGACATGGGTTAAAAATGGCACCCCAAGAAATGATACATGTAAGGTCAATAAACGAAGGACATAGAAGTCCCATGAAAAATAAAATGGGCATTATGAAACTTACCCAAGAAAAAATATATGCAAGGGAAGACAAACATAAGTAAGCAAACCATCTTTTTAATGAAAGAAGATAAAATGATCTCGTATGTCATGTGCTGTAGAACAAGTGAGCACTAAAGGAAGATATTTTATAGGATAATTCTCAATGTTCAAATACATTTTTTCATGTGAATGTGTAGGATGTGTGAATGTTGTGTTTACCAATTCTTTAGGATTTTTGAAAATTTTACTAATTTTTTTGGATTTTTGAATTTTTACCAATTTTTTTGGAATTTTTCATGGATTTTGTGATTTTTTTAGTTTTTTAAAAGTTTTCTGAATCTATGTACATGAAAATTAATATGCAGAGATTCCCAGCTTAGAGATGAGAATTTATAATGGAAAAATTTGTGCATATATATAATAGGAAGAAAATTTTTATCAAGGCCAAGACAGATAGGTTTAACGTGATGATGAACTGAAACCCATGAAGTGATAAGAAGGAGAAAGTGAGCCCTCAGTGCAAGTTAGCTGAGAAAATAGATGATAGAATGAAAGACAAGATTGTTTATCGAAAGAAGAGAAAATTTTCCCTCAAACATGGAAAAAAGGAAATCTTATACACATGGATGTTCTCCGCAAAAAATAATAACAACAACAAATGTTGAGAAAGGATATGGAAAATGTAGCTAGAAGATTCGTGATGAAAAATTGATTATCCAAAGGAAAAAATCATGAGACAAAATAAGGACTAAAGTAAGATTTTGAATAAGCTCCTAGTAACACTGGGTAACATACTAGTACTATTTTCTCATCAAGATACAATGTGTACACGTGGAAATTAATTACTTATATGAAGTGAAGATTCGATAGGCAACAAGTGAGGACAAACTACCCAATGTGTAGGAATTATTTATTTTGAAAGGTGATCCACTTCCAAATAGGTATCCATATCCCCAACGGAGATGTATTTGATTCTAATAACAACATTACTCTACTACCGGGCATCTATAAATTTCTCAGAGAGATATTGGAAATACCCCAAGAGAGAGTTATATATTGTTTTTTATTTTGAGTTTTGATGTTTTGAGTTATTTTTTTCTTTCTAAAAGTTATTTCAAATATTTGTATTAATTTGATGAGGGGTTAAGAAATAGTGAAGGCTTGATGGAAATATGTGGAAATGATTTTGATGACGACATTGGCTAGTGTCAAAAAATTTATCCAAAAGTTCTTTACAACAAGTTTATTAGATATAGATAGTGATAGGATCTCGAGAGGTCAATCATTCTTTAATTTACTAAGGTGAAGAAAGAACAAGGTAAAATGGATACCATAGAGATAAATGTCACAAAATAAGCGTGAATAGACTAACCAAACGATCATCAAGGGATGAAAATGGTGGATGACTTGTAGAGGAATGGAAAGAAAGGGAAGAAATAACATCTATGTGTATGAAATACCTGATTGCAATGTTTAATCTTTGCACCTTTGATTTTTTTAATGTTTTAATGTTTTTCTCATTTTTTATTTTTTAATTGTTTTGATTTTTTTAGATTTTTGACGGTTTTGCAAAGGGAAAACAGCAAAGGGCTAATATGATGAAGATGAATGATTTGGAATTTGGGACCAAAAATTCCACTCCACATGATGAGATCCAACAACGATGTTTGCAATTTCTATAATAATGGATACTAGGAGTATGTGCTTATCAAAATTAATATTATCTCCAACCTCTATGATCGTGATGAGCTCATACCGATAAGTTACCGTGACTTATCTTTCAACATGGAATTTTTATGGGATCTTGAGTTCCCTATCCATACATTTCTTCACTTTTTACATACTTGATAGTTACATTGGTGTACATTCTCAAATTGTGTTTTATTTTTTAGATTTGTGGGTGTTGGATTTTCTTTGAGATTTGGAGCTCTTCAAGTTTTCATATTAGCTTGATGAAGAAATTGTTTACATTTCATACCAATTAATGCATGATTTTGTTGATCCCGAGAAATGGGAGAAGAAATTGGATGTTTAGGATTGATGATAAGAATGTTAGGTATGATGGTGGGCTTGCCACAATTGTTGATAGGAAGATGATATTATGGATGAATAGGATATGTTCAAAGGATTGAAGATAATGGGATACTAGGATGTGAGAAATAAATAGAAGATGAAGGACTACTAGAATGTGGCCCAAGGATGGAAGAAAATGGGCTACCAGGAGGTGTCCCATAGATGGAATAAGAAGGACTACTAGGGAGTGGCCCAAGTATAGAAGATGATGGGCAATGAGGAAGTGTCCCATAGATTTAAGAGGAAGGACTACCTAGAGGTTTCCCATAAATAAAAGATGGAGGGCTATTAGGACGTGGCTTAATAATAGAGGATAAAGGGATGCCCCGAGGTGACCCATAAATAGAAGATGAAGTATTACTAGTAGGTGGCCCACATATAGAAGAAGATGATGGTCTCCTAGAATGTGACCTAAGGAGATATTATGATTGAGGATTTTTGATATGTAGATAATGATGAGGTGATGACAAAGTTAGAAGATGGATCAAGGATAGACCCATCTATTTCTTCATGCAATGAGGAATGTGAAGATGGAAGAACAAGAGGAGGATCAAGTTTGATGATCTTTGGATCATCCTCTATTGTCTGACAAAAGAAATCAACCCCTTCCCTATAATAAGTGAACGCATTGAGGTCAAAAGATAATCCTTTCTCATGATCCCCTAGAAGAATGGCATTGTGCAGACCTCATGAATTTTCCGATCACTTCTTCATTTCGAAATAAATTGATCGGTATGGGTTGTTATTTGTCAATAATAGAAGGTTGACTAGAAGAAAGGGGTCCAACAAGTTTGGAATACATAGAAGATGTTTGACCTTATTGTTTTCCACAAAGGACTTGGATAGTGCTTCAAAAATATATCTTAGCACATTGTTTCTTATGACTTGTCCAATGTGGATGTAAACATCAATTTTTAGAATATTGATAAGGATGATAGTGTAAAACATGGTTGAAAGGGCTCAAGTGCCGAAGAGGGATTGGATTTCAATTGATAGAAGAAAATGACTCAAAAGACAAAGTAGATATGGATTTACATGTCTCGCAAGTTGACGAAGATTTGGATTTAGAATTGGTTGGTATACATTTTCCTAGAATATGGAATAATGTAGGTAGACAAAGAGGATTATATAGAAAATCAATATATTGTGATGTAGGGTTTGACTTGGATGATTGATTAGAGGAATTTTGAGTCACACGCATATTTAAAGGAGGAATACGTTGTTGAGGCAACTGATAAAGGAGGTCTTGCAGAGAAAGGGAGGACCCTGATGAAGATTAAAATTAGATGTTTTATGGAGGAACTTGGAGTTGTATTTGTGTGCATGGTTTTGTTCAACTAAGTTAAGGAAATTAAAACTAACACCTAGTAGTCTTAATTAACAAAGCTAAATCAAAATCTAAAACACCATCAAGATAAGAGTTAAACAAGGTTAGACAATAACATTATTGCATTAGAACTTTAAAGCATAAATCAAACTAACATGCTAATTGTCAAGAACCTCTACTCTTTTGATTGACAACAAAATCAAATGGACCTATGTAGACTCCATGGCAATCAAATTGGTTGTTTTTGATATCCAAGAACCTAGGAATGGGAGCTCATCAAAGCTTGGCTACAAGACCCTTTGACTATCCCCATATGACCCAAGCACTTGGCTAGAAAAAGCAAGAAAGGAGGCTTAGCTCTTCAAATGGTGAATTCTCAAGAATAACAAAGGAAAGCTTTTAGTCTATTTGTTATGTGCTTTGCTTTTGTCTTCTCAAGGAATTTAGGTGTAAGTGTAAAGGTAGGAGGAGGGCTCTTTATATAGCCCAATGGATAAAGGAACCACTACATCCCTTTGCATGTGGGATAATAGGGATGTTGAGTTAGTTGTGGATAAGGGGGGTTTAGATAGGGTTGAGTTAACTTTAGGAGGGTTTATCTTGTCCTTTAGTGACCCATGTGGGTAAAGGGGTCCTATTAATTAATCAATATGATTTAATTAATAGATGTGTGAGCTTATAGAAGTTTTTAGAGGAATATTAGCATGATTTAGACTATAGAAAGGGGATTAAATCAATTAAATATTGATTTATTGGTTAAATAAAAGGGAAAGCTAATTAACTAATAATAATTAATTAGTCTAGATAAAAGGGGGATTAATTAACAGAAGGTCGTTAATTAGGTATTTTTTAGATAAGTAACTTAATTATTTAGCCTAGTGTAATTAATTAAAGACGATAGGAGAGAAGGTGTGCGCTTTTGACAAGATGTAGCCAATTTGTTGGAAAGGGGATAATTAGCACATTTAAGTGTTTTAAATTATTCAAAGCTAAATTATAGGTTTTTGCATTTTCCCCTCTTTGGGTTGGGGTAAGCAATGCCACTTCAAAGATAGTAGATAGATAAAAATTTTAAGGGGTAGAAGAAAATTAGTAGAAGTGAGAGATGCCCCTTGAGTGTTGATGGTGTGATGAAGGAAGACGATCGATGATCGAAAAGGTGAGAAATAGATAGAAGAATGGGAGGGGCCCAATGCCTTTGAGAAATGTGAGATTAGGGGTGAGAGGAAAGTGATGTAGAAGGAATATGAAGAAGTGGAGAGAACAACTTAGCCTTTAGCCTTAGTATGGGAAAAACTTCAGTGTCATCACATTGCCAAAAGATCTACGTCATTGGTCCTGATGAAAAATATAAGCATACGACAAAAGTAGAATGACATGAAAAGCCATACTATGAACAATTTTCCATTACTGAAAACACCAACCCCATGCAACATAAAAATGCAATGCAATATGAGAAGGAAACAAGCTTATGTAACAGGAAAACAAGAATGAATGCACATATCAATCCAACAACGGTTAAGACAAATTGTACAAATGTTTTGCTATTAAGCTGAAGAGATCTACATGTTCATGATTGAGGAAAAGGGTTAAAAATGATGCCCCAAGAAAGGATACATATAAAGGGAAATGATAATGGACATTGGGTCTAAGTAGAAAGCCTTGTGCACAATGAAATAGCACTAAGCACTAAGACGTGCCCTAGAGTAAAGATGAAGTAAGCAACTAGCTTTGTGAATGGTTGTGAATCAGCGATCTACAAGTCGTGTTGATTGGTGAAGATGTGAAACAAACCAGTAGGATGTGGGAAGAATGCCATGCGCAAGACACAAGTTTTAGCCGTAACAAGTTGGTTACCTATTTTTACAGGTTTTTTACTTTTTAACATTTTGTGAAGAATTTTGCCATGTTTTTTTAATTTTTGACGTGATATATATATATATATAACACTTTGTTTTTTGTTGTCTAAAATGTGATGGATAGTAGAAGAAAATAGAAGGAAGTGCCTAGATGCAAAAGAAAATGCCCCAGGGGAAGAAAGAAGCAACAGGCGACAAATAATGTCCCTGTATAGTGGAAAAATTAATAAAATAATTATTTTTGAAAATAATTATTTACGAGAGTGTGGAGGAGAAGAAAAATCACCTAGGAGCAATAGAAATTGTCCTAGTGAGAAGAAAGGGGTACTAGATGGAAAAAATGCCCCATCATGGTGAAAAATAAAAGAAAAATAATTATTTAATTAAAATAATTATTCAAAGGTGAACAGAGGAGAAAATGGCAGTCAAAACGAGCCTCCAGGCATCACGTTCAGTGAAAAATAGCCGATATACCCCACTTAGGGAGTAAATCACTCGCGACCAATTCATTTGTTACTACCAACCACCGGTGAGTTTTTACCATGAGGCTCGACAAATGACGAGGACAATGGTGAAAGAACGAGACCAATTGATATGGGTAGACATAGTCCAAGGGTATCAGTGGTATGCCGATGATGGCATCTTTATGAGTATCTAAATCCTCTTTGTCAATTTTGCAATTAATTCCCTAGAAGTAGGAATTAGGGTTAGAGGTCGCACTGATGCACATGCACATAGGCGCAGCACACTAAAGGTGATGTAAGCACTGAATGGTGGCACATGTGTCCTAGTACTAATGCACACACATGTAGGCACACACATCACACACCCGCGTGCACATGTACACGCTACACATGTTCACGTCCGCACACACACTTCACCGTAGCGCACAAACAAAAGGTTCACACATGCGCATGTACCCAAATGATGGTGCAAGCACCCTTAGGTGGTTGTGTACACACACACACCCCAAAGGGTGCACAGGTGCACTAGTTAGATGGAGGATAGATAGGAAAATGCCAAAAATGATGGCACTTAGAAGAAAATTTAGGATTTTTGGGTTAACCCTAAAAATGATAAGTAGAATTTAGAGGAAATGTTAGTAACTGATGAATGGAATGATTTTGAAAGACGCTTACAAAGGTTTGATTACGTGGAGTGTCATTCATGTATCGTGCAAGCTGAGGGGAACATGCATCTGCGAGAACAGCGTGTGGTAGCCATTCTCCTAGAGGTAGTGGGCCTAGGCCACGTGTCTCGAGATGCCTTCGATCACGCTGGATCACGGGTTTTTACTACATTGGGTCGGGCGATGGCACGGTGAGAGCCATTGTTTTCGACTCCTATTGGGAGATGACCATGACTCTAGAGGATGTATGGTAGATTCTCCATGTGCCCATCTTGGGTTCACTAATCGAGTATACTTTTGACCTTGGGTAGATCGGAGCAATGCTGTCGGATTTGTTTGATCGGGGGTGATATACCGCATTACAGTATGATTGTTGTGTTTCACGAGTGTATTTTCAACCTAACACTACACCGAGGGACCTTATATGTTATGGCACTTATCAGTGGGTTTTAATACACTCGATAAGACTGGGACATCCTTTTCTAAGATGGTGATGACATTAGTACAGGGATATTAAGTGGCGAGCTTTATTGTTGGGGACGGTGTATATTTGGCACACCATTATCCCCGGGACCTACATCTTATTACCTACCACCATCGAAGACTGGTGGGGCCTACCCACCGATGCAGATTTGTTCATGGGACCACATAGCCATCGGCTTCCTATAGGCACTCTACATGTTCAAACTTTAGAGGAGCCATCTTATATGGCGTGAAGCTGCCAGTAGGTGGCGACATACGAGGTCACCTAGGAAGTTTATACAGGTATTGTTGAGAGTTTGATGAGTTTCTAGATAGAGATATCATATGGAGACCATACAGGTAGATACAATGGTTAGAGGATGTAGTAGACCTCGGCGTGTATATAAGTGAGCATTTTCTTCTTAGCGATCATGATTAAATCATTGAGCTATACATGGTAGCAGATGTCGGTGACACTTAGGAATGGTACAAGGGATTCCATGACTGACATGTGGTATGCCCATCGAGACTCAGAGAGGTAGACCATGGGACCATGCATGCATGTGACTCAAGTCGGGGCAGATTTCTTATAGGTTGTTCCAAGTATGGGACCCAACATGACAAAGTTAGAGATCAAGACACTACTACTGACATTCTTGGACTTGGTATGCTATTGTTTTACCCCAACCCTTGACTATCCCAGAGGACGCTGGGTAATAGGTACTCGACCACCGAGAGAGATTTGGCATGGTAGTGATATGAGAGAGGGTGTAGCAGCCCATGACCTAGAGGATCCATTTGATGGGTTACCACATGATGAGCAGGGTGCCACATGGTACAAGAATCGAAGGCCGCAGGGACCGGTGCACCTCACATAGCTTCCTAGCCCATAGTACTAGAGTAGGGACAGTCTTGTAGGCTGCTACATGGACATGCCCCGATGGCATAGCATAGATAGCCACCTTACAAGCAAAGATTATAGTAGGCTCTAGCAAAGAGAGACCATGCCAGAGAAGAGAGAGACAAAGCTTGGGCCCAAATTTAGCTAGGGGATGATAGTGTTGTTCATTTTCAGCAAATATGATAGATGGTCTCATGAGATGGCTCAAGTGAGGGCCTATATCGGTAGACACATGCCCAGTGTGAGCCCATGAAACTAGAGAGAGATAGGTTGAAAGTAGAGGATGTAGTGGGTCAGGGTGAGCTTTCCCGAGCCTTAGTAGAGATAACATATTTTTGACACACACGGATGGTACAGCGGTAACTACCCAGACGCATAGAGACTTAGCTACGAGCAGAGGGCGCAGAAGCATCCTACTACAAATCATTGTATTTTGGTAGTGTAAAGGTCGACCGAGTTACGGGTACCTTCTTATAGCCAACAATCAAGCAAAGGGAATAGATCTAAGAGGCCTCAGGCCTCAGTGGAGCATCCATGGCTAGTGAGAGCTAGTGATGCTCGTGCCATGCCACCACCATGAGATATACCAACCACCCCATCAGAGGGCTCGATTCAGCCTTGATGATTATATTTTTAGATATGCCTCTTGATGAAGGCTTTTGTATTTGGTGATTGATTTATATCATCTCTTTTATATGCCTCGATGAAGGCATTTTTGATGTATAACAGTGATGTATACCCATTTTGATGCAGATATATACACACACACACACACACACACACACACACACACACACACACACGTGTGTGTGTGTGTGTGTATTGACATTATTTTGACATGACATGACATGCATGTATGAGATGTTGGTCATTTATTTTTATTTCTTGATGGATTTCATGGATAGATAGATGTGTTTATGATGTATCCCGATTTGATTTTACATGTATATGTGCTTTGATTTCCATATGATATATCTCGTAGTTATATCAAATTTATTTTCTCATGTGATGTGCCAGGACTTAGTGGACGAGATGATATGATTATATGGGGTGGGGGATAGATTGTGATATTTGCAATCCCTCTTTCCCCCATTCGATGATATTATATGTGATGACAAGCTTAGCATTCATGTATGATGTATACTTAGATTTTTCTTGATATATGATAGATGATGTTAGATGTGATGATATTAATGGGATCATGATGATGTGATAATAAAATGATGCACATACAACAATCAAACATAATCAAATAGTAACAAAGAACAAAATGAACCAATACAACAATATATTGTTACTCATTAGCATGCAAAAACACACTTCAATATACACAAGCAAGACTAAACCTAATCTAATTTAAGAAAATATGAATCCTAACAAAGCATGCCCAAGCAACATATAAAACAAATTCACAAACATGAAGCATCTATACAAGCAATCAAGAAAAGAAAGAAACAAGAAAATGCAAGTAAACCTAAGTAAATATTTTTGTAAGATTTGTAAGACAATTTTCTATTGTTTTTTTTTTCTAATAGTTTTCTATTGGTTTTTTGTTTTTTTAACAGCTTTCTATTGTTTTTTGTGTTTTTCTAACAGTTTTCCAAAGCTATGCACAAGTAACCAAGAAAGCGTGGAGGCCCCTAGCATTAGATGGGGAATATACAAGGGAAAATACCACGTGCTTATAAATAGGAAGGTGAAGTCGCAGAAATGTCCCCATTGTAAGATGGGGAATAGATAAAGACCATGCCCTTCACAGACGAATATAGGACACAAAGCTAGATCAAGGCTTGGCAAGATTGGGCTCACAGGGAATCTCAAAGGCATATGTGGAACTAGCCCTAATCTAAGTAAAAGTACCCCCCAAATGCAAGATGGTTGTGAACAACGAATCCTCCCAAGGCACTAGAAACTGGTTTTCACCAAGGACCTATCCAAAGTGCCACAATTGTGTGGTTTTCACTTGTGGATGACATGTTTTCTCTTTTTCTTTTTCTCTTTTTTTTTTTTTTTTTTTTTTTGCTTTTTCTGATTTTGCACCATGTTTAAGCATAGAACTTCTTAAGGTGCATGGCATTCACGGGCTCACGGATTTCATCACCATTGGGCTTGGTGAGTTTTTATGTTCATGTGTTGTACTTGGCCACTATAACATAAGGTCTTAACCAATGTGGTTCAAACTTTCCTTTCTTTTCTCATTCGGCCCTTGTGTTGAATTGATTCTACTTCATGACCAAATCACCAACCTCAAACTAGTGAGGTATAATTCTTGTGTTGTATTTTTTTGATACTCTGTTCTAATACACTTTGAGGTGATTAAGGGTGCGGATGCGTTTCTCATCTAGGAGCTCTAACTCAGCCAGTCTAGCCACCCGGTAATCTTCATCTTTATCCAGATAATCCCTAAGAGAGATTCTTAGGGAAGGAAGTTCAATTTCTAATGGGATGATAGATTTTGTCCCAAATACAAGAGAATATGGCGTCACACCCATAGGAATGTGAATGGAGGTCCTGTAAGCCTAAAGAGCTAGGTGGATTTGTAAATGCCAATTACGACCTGTCTTACTTACCATTTTCTCCATTATTCACACCAAAGTCTTATTCATGGCTTCAACCTATCCATTACCTTGGGGATAATATGGTGTAGACCATTTTAACCTGATTTGGAACCGATAACAGAGACCTTTACGCTTTATTCTTGAATGACTTTCCATTATCGAATAATGGCTGCGGGAATGCGATACTGCAAATGACATGATTCATGATGAATTTAGAAATCGAGCTCCTATTACATAGGTTAAAGGAATGGCTTCTACCCACTTGATAAAATATTGAGTAGTTGTGATGATGTGGGTATGGCCATCGATGAAGTAGGGATAAGCTTCCCTATCAAATCAAGTCCCCATTTAGAAAATGGCCATGGGTGGTGATGGGTTGTAATGGCTATGATGGAGCATGGTTAAAATTTCTATACTTGACAAAGTACACACTTTCGACATAGTTGCAATAGTCGGTTTCCATGGTAGGATAATACTACCCTACTCTTAACAATTTCTTGGCCAAAACCATTCCATTAGTATGTGCTCCACACACCCCTTTATGCACTTCTTTGATTTCTTAGACTCGACTCTGTCATATTTATGTAGATCAAGAATTTTGCGCTTATTACCCGTCCAAATTAATGCACCAAACTAAACACAAAAACCCTGAAAAACTCCAATGGAATTGATACCTGATAGACAAGATCCGAAGATGTAGATGGATGAGGAAGCCGATGTGGATAAGACGGGCGCACACGAGCAATTCTGCACAATAGATCCAAGTAACCTGCGAGACACCGATGCTTGACAGAAAAAGACCACGTTAAAAGATATTTAGGTGGACTGCCCGAGAAGCGGGTCCGGGAAGCGATGAGCTCCCTCGGCGGATGTCAGCCCACGTTTTCAATTAAGTAAAGAAGCATACATGATAAAATATGTACGTACAAGACTAGATTTTCTGATCAAGGTAATAAACAGAATCTAAACAGCAGGCAGAAAGCAACAGAAGACAGGGAACTGTGAAAACAAAGCTAGATTTGTGTTACCTGTGTCCTTTTACCTGTCTGCAGGATGATCGGCGTCGATTATGTAGAATCGGCGTCGACTGATGTGATCGGCGTCGATTATGAAGAATCGGCGTCGACTGAATAAGATCGGCGTCGACTGAAAGTAGATCGGTCGATCGGGGACAGCGCGAGAAGATTTGGAAATCGGAAAGTGAAGGCCAGATCGTCAACGTCTGCTGGATATGCCGAAGCCGGTGAGATACTGGAACAGAGTCACCAGAAGATCAATGGATACGTGTGATGTTGATGTGATAAGAACAGAGTAACGGTGCTCCTCTCAGGGATTGATTTGGACGAGATCCGTTCTCATTTGATAGATAATGTTGACACTAGATGCGCAAAGATCTCTCGTTCTCTCTCTTTCACGGTCTGTGTTTCTTTCACGATCTGTCTCTGTCTGTCCTTCGTGTTCGTGCGTCTCTTTTTTTTCCTCTGTCCCAGAAGTGAGTTCTAGGCTTCTATTTATAATCGGCGCCGCTCCTAAAAATCGGCGTCGGCCGTGCAGTCGGCACCGATCATGGAAACAGAACTCGAGATGGCCAAAATGAACGATTTCTAGAAAGATAAGAGTTATCCCTCCACCTCAAATACGGGAAATATCCCGCTGCTTGATTGTGAGGAGGAGAAATAGGAGGGACACATGGATAGGATAGATATGGGGTAAATAAGTGGTTAGGATACATGTGAAAAGGTGTAATTAAATAGTTAATATTTAATTACTCATGGGTAAAACATAAAGGGGTGAATTAAACTTAGGATAGGTGTTTAAAATGTAAATTGAATAATATCCCAAGGGGATAGTGGTGATATAAACGTGCCCCAGGTTACCTGAGAGAGCAAACGCGCACGAGGGACACTAAATTGGATAATCAATTTTAGGTGTCTACATTTTGCCCCTTTTTGTCAAGTAACTTGCGATAAGCAAGGTTATGAGACAAAAACAAGGAGATGGAAGAAGGGAAGAAAAAGTGATGATGTGATCCCCCTCAAACTAGGGATGGGATGGATGATAGAACAAACGATCCCAAGTTTGAAAAAAGGTAGATGAAAACGCGGGATGCCCCAGCTGGATGTCTGGAGTAGATCTGATCATTGATGACGCATAAAAATAGATAAAAAGGCAGCAACCTAAGGAACTCACATTGGTAGGGAAAACTAGACGGTCTCCTCATGAGACGACGTTAGTACCTACAGACCCATGAGTGTAAGGAGGGCTGCAAAATAGTCAGCATCTAAAGAGAGACACATTGGTAGGGACAACTAGACGGTCTGCAAAGCAGACGACGTTAGTGCCTACAGACCCGTTTAACTCTAAGCTGCCAAAAAGTATGAGTGCCCCATGCAAAGGGAACAAACTCGAAATGGACGGTGATATCGAAAATATGTGCCAAAAGGCAACATTCAACGCACAATAATGATCAGATAGATAAATGAGCCAAGTATCAACACTAAGGCAAAGAGATGGAAAATCGGCGGCGATATAAAAAATCGGCGTCGACTTAAATAAACGGCGTCGACCAAAACAATCGGCGCCGACCTTGCACCGCACATATAAATATGTGAACGGAAAACGTGAACGATTTATTCACTCCGTGACGATTGATTCAGAGAGAGTCAAAAGTTGGATTTGAGCACCATGGAAGCCTCTGGGAGTGGTCAGAAGCGCAGGAGGACACGACCTGGGGTAAGTGGTTCTTCGTGAACCCGTTGTTTTACTTTTGCTTTATTTATTTTTTTAATTTCTATTTTGCCGGGTGGGAGGCCAGGGTGTTTTTTACATCGGCGAGCAATCGGCGCCGATTGGTATAGTCGACGCCGATTATATTCAAGCGGCGCCGATTTATGTTAATCGGCGTCGACTATAAATAAACGACGCCGATTATATTTAATCGACGCCGATTGTATAGACTTGTGAATAGATTGTAATGTTTTTTTTTTTTTGGATGTTCTGATTTGGGTAAATATGAGACTAATATTGCTCTTGATGTCGTGGATGCAGGCACGAGAGGTTCTACACATGAGGGATGCTATTCCCGAGTTACTAGAGACTATTCTTCCTGATGTGACTGATCCAGATTGGCGGCATTTAGAGTTAGCCGGGCTCGGGGGCTTTAGGTACTACAGACGAGTGCCGCGGGACGTAGAGTTGATGCGAGCACTAGTGCGACGATGGGATAGCCAGACGTGCACTTTTTGGTTCAGGACGGGTGAGATGACCATCACCCATGAGGATATATATAGGATTTTGAGGCTGCCGATCACTGGGGATCCGATAGAGATTACGCCACGAGAGCAGCAGCAGAGGGCCCTAGTTCGACTGTATGGAGATAGAGCGGATGATTCGAGATAGATAGTATGCAGGGGCGGTGCGGATAGCCTCGTACGATGCAGAGATAGCCCCGGAGCAGACGGATAGTTTTGATTCAGATGGCGATATCCTATTTCACTCTGCCAGATTCAGGAGGTGGGAGATTCCCACTATTATTATTAGATTGCGTTTGCGACATCCTGCAGTTCAGACAGGTATTTGCTTTTGCTGATGCTCTGATAGCTCAGATATATCACGAGCTATGGATGTATACCACTGGCCGGAGGACAGGTATTGATGTTAGTTTTGTGCTCCACTGCTGGGCATATGAGCATATAGCAGTGATCAGGCCATCCGGGCTTCCTTGGATGCCAGCAGCAGTGGGAGCTATTGATTATGGATTCCGGCGATGGCGGGCCGATATGGCCGCTGGGGATACAGGGAGATCTGCAGATTGGTACACTGAGCGTTTCAGGACTCTGACACCGGATCAGGTTATCTGGAGGCCATATCGGGTATTTCGACATGGGTTGGTCAGGATGCTCACTTGGTGGCATTGAGACGGAGCAGGGTGGTTAGGGGCCGCAGGCCTGATATGTGGGAGCGAGTCCCATTTATGCGGGTATTGAGACAGTTCGGCCTAGTGCAGACAGTGCCGACTACTTACAGGCCTTATAGGCGAGATAGCAGGGAGACTGATCTGCCGATTTTGATCCCGGCAGATCCATTGAGAGAGGCCCCACCCTCCACAGACAGCGATGATGATGCTGGAGTAGGTGATGGTTATGCTGCATGGTATGCGACAGAGCTACCACGACATCTCCCGGCATCTATAGATGCCGACGAGGAGGATATGGCTACAGGTGCTAGAGAGACTGGAGGGAGAGCACGCCACCCTGACGCAGACACACCAGGTGGCTCTCGAGGAGATTCGAGCTCTGACAGAGGAGAGGGATGCCCTAATTTTGGAGAGAGACACCGCTCGCCAGGAGTGAGATACAGCGATCCAGCAGAGGGATCGCTACCTTCGACATAGGGAGGCCCTCAGGGCCAAATATGGGGAGACAGGTACCATGTCAGAGTCTGGTACACAGGGCACGACCCTAGGAGGGGCAGCACCAGCAGCACCAGCAGCATCATTACGAGCACCAAATCGTGAGCTTGAGCACATATCAGTCTCTCCTTGCTGAGGTGAGATACTACGAGGATGCCCTAGCGCAGCATGCCCCAGATGTGCCTCGGTACGGGGCGAGGAGGAGATCAGCGATGGCCACAGCGAGCGGGGCCTCAGGTGGAGGGAGCACCGGGAGAGACCGAGGTGGGCAGAGACCTCCAGCAGCAGGTGCATCTAGCTCGATAGGCGGCGGCCAGGAGAGACAGCCTGGTCCAGAGGAGGGTGGAGGAGATAGTGTCCTCCATGCATCAGATTTTACTATATAGGGATTTTTTTATATTTTGTATCAGTGTAGTGATGTAGCCTCGATTGGAAGGCATTGTATAGATGGCTTGATTGAGAGCCACCCATTTTTTGTTGTACAGACACTTATGTATATATATAGATTTATCATTGTTTTTGTCATATGATTGTTCTCCTGTTTTTAATTTTGATATACATGGACAGATGTAGCATAATTGTGATGGATGTAGACATAGATTGATAGATGATAAATAGATGAGATTGGATGAACATAGACATAGAGGATAGATAGATGTGATGTGATTTGATGTGATTGATATGTGGATATAATTTTGATGAAAAATAGATATAGATAGATGTAGTGTCACTTGGATGTACAAGTTTTTAGATGTTTTGATGGATAGATGGATAGATGTGATTGATAGATTTGGTATGTTTGAGATGTTAATTTAATTTTGATGAAAATAGATATAGATAGATGTAGTGTTACTTGGATGGACAAGTGTTTAGATGATGTGATGGATAGATGGGTTTTGATAGTTGAAATGGATTTGATATTTTTGAGATTTTGATTAAATTTTGATGAAAATAGATAGATAGATTCACATGTGTTGACAATACATGCTTTGATATGTCAAAGTAGATAAGATGAAATTAGATAGATGATAAATTTTGATTAAATTAACATGTGAAATGTCAATTTAACTGGATGAAATAATCGGACATACTCTCTGTGAGAGTCAAGGATGTAATGAAAATGACCTTGATTAGAAATAAAGGAAATACACCCAGATAAGAGGAAAAATGATAAGTTGGACTCTCAACCGACCATAAATAGAATCTGGATAAGAAACCAAAAGATCGTGCATACAAGGCCCTACATGAGGTTAAAATAAACCTGACACTAACTAGTCGCAAACCAGATTTAGGAGGGAAACGGAAGGAGCAGTAAGTAAGTATCTCGTCGAAATTTACAAGGGACAGAATACATGTTTATACTGGGAAAATAGGATTCTCCATATGATCGACAAAAGGTCTTATATCTCAGCTTCATGATTTCTGGCAGAAAAGCAAACTGATCAATGCGGGAAGTTTGCTAGATATGGAAAGACTGATCAATACGGGAAGTCTTTCAGTGATGCTAAAAAGTGTAGAAACTGATTGAAAGGCTGATCAATGCAAGAAGCCTTGAGTATTCCTTTGAGAAACAGCCGTCCTTCAAGGGAGCGGTCCGTATTTTGAATTTTAATGATAGCCATCCTTCGAGGGTATGGTCTATATCTTTTGATTCATTTGATAATGTATGGATAGCTGTCCTTCAAGGGATCAGTCTATCTTTTTTTTGGATAGCATCTTCTTTCTTCTTCTTCTTCTTCTTTTTTTTTTTTAATAATTTTTTGAAAAGCTTTTTGGAAGAAAGCGAGTTTAGACCTAGATAGATCAAATAGAGGAAGAAAACGTATAAAGAGCATACACTCATGCCCGAGTAGATCCGATTAAGATAAGCAATTGGGACAAATGAAGCGGTGATTAAGGTGTTCCTACCATGAGGAGAAACTTATCCATAAGAAAAATGCTATGAGTAGAGCTGCGATAATCATATTTAAGGTAAAAAAAAGACAATAGGCGGAGAACCACATAATTTGAATCACCATGAAAGTATATGGTGGTTGTTAGATGGATGAAAAATCTGTCTTGCATGACTAGATTTGTGTAAGATAGATTTTAACAGAGAAGGGCCATAGATGTAAGGCATTAAGAGGTTCCACTTCGGGTATACCATCCATGGAAGATAGCGATAAGCTCCGGACCCATATTTATGAGTAATAACGTCACGGACCCATCCGATTGGGAGCAAACTTACCACGTTGACTCCTTTCGAGTGTAGTGACATTTTGGTTTTCTTTAAGAACAAGATCACCAATTTTGAAGTCACGATGCTACAAGTGCTTGTTATAAGCACATTTGACACGCTCAAGATAGACTCGATGATGTTCAAGAGCGTCCGGACGCCGCTCATCTAATAATTCAAGTTGTGCTAGAGCGATTTTGATGATAGTCCTGTTGTCAAAATTTCACCCCCACAGGTAATTTTGATAACATGCATTAGAATATTCAAGTCAGGGAAAATTGATTGATTCGGGGCCAAAAATCATGTTCTTTAGAGTCCCCTCAAATATTTTCTAAGTTCCCAATCGAGAGGAAAAGCAAGCAAGCTCGAGAAAATGTGAAAAAGGTACAGAAGGCAAGTAGGTTGATCTAGGAAAAAATGGTAAAAATGACTAAGTCCTAGTCCCTAAAGCGCGATCGGGACATTTGGGACAAAAAGCGCGAACCCGGCCGAACCGGCCGAAAAGAGTTAAGCAGATCCAAAATCAAATGGGACAATCGGGCCAAAAAGGCATGAACCGGCGAAAAGAGTCAAGTCATCCAGAAGAAAAGTGGGACAAGTGGGCCAAAAATGCCCAACCGGCCGAATCGGCGAAATGAGTCAGAGGCGACCAAAATCAAATGGGACATCCGGGACAAATGGACGCGAAAGGTGCGAACCAGCCAAACCAGTGAAAAAGGGCCCAAAATCAAATGGGACATCTGGGAAAAATGGAGGCGAAGTACGCGAAGGAGCCGAAGGAGCCAAGGACCAATCGAAAGCGCCACGTGTCCTCACGGGAGAAAAGTCAAAAGGTCAAAGGCGAGTTATCGAGCGCTAAACCGAACCAATGAAATGGCGCCATGTGTCCAAGTTTAAGGGGCCCACAAGCAATTTCAAAAGAAAGCTGCGAAAGACGGAGGAGAGAGAATTGCTCGTCAATCAGCATGTGCCACGTGTCGTCCGAGATGGCGAAGAGCGGGGAAAACATTTTAAAATTCGTTTTGATCATTCCGTGCCCTAAATCTTGAGATCGCCATATCTTTTGATCCGGACCTCGATTTCCATGTTCTTTATATCAATGGAAAGCTGTTGAGATTCTCTACATGATTCCGGGAAAAATCTCGAGTTTTGGTGCGATCAAGAGAGAAAATCGAGAAAAAGATCTGACGTGTGGTAATGGCCAGAAGCGACCTTTCAACAACCCGTTTTAATGCTAATGGGTCGCATTCTTCTTCTGCACGGCCAGAAGTGACATTTTAGCGGCCAAATTAATACAAATGGGTCGCATTCTCCTCCAAAATTGCTCAAAGTGACAGGGTATGGGTTGGTAAGATCCTCCATGCTGATTTAATGCATCTGCAGTCAATGAGGAATGGGCTTGCACGTTTTCCCACATTTTCTGTCCCCTGGGCTCGACCCATGCAATGTAAAAGCCAGATTTGGCTCATTTTTAAAAAAAAAAGAGGTTGTTCATTCTTTCGGCTCGGCCCTCCCTTCTTTTCTTCTCTAGGGTTGAAAATGGAGTTCGAGCCTCCTCCTCGCTCTCTGTAATGGCATTTTTTGCCTTTTACTAATGGAATGATGTTACATGTAAACTTACGGAGCAACAAAACATGTTCCGTGATGCATCCGTCCATCCTCTCTCGTTTTTGCTTGTTCTCTCCTTGCCTCTCTTCATTTGCGAGATATCTCGTGCATGTCTAAATGTTCATTGCAGAGTTTGGAGAGCTGTGTTCATGGAGTTTTGGGACATTTTACGTGTGAAATCTATCCTTGGGCTGTGATGCATCTGTCCATCCTTCCCATTGCTCACCTCTCTTTTTCCCATGGCAGTTTTGATAGATGTTCAACATCCTCCTTCTCTCAGTGTATCACCGTTTTAGTGTAGGCTTTTGTTGTTTTCCCTTCTCTCTCTCTATGTCTCCTTGGCATGGTTAGATTAGGATTAGATTAGCTTGCACTGCACTTTGGAATAGCTTATGGCATGTAGTTTAGGAGCAAGAACCGGCCTTCTCTGGAGATTCCTCTCTCGGTTTCACAAGTCCCACGCTTGAGAGAGGTTTCCATGTTGTCATGCAATCACCTTTGGATGCCAGAACATCAACCTAAAAGCCCGATGTGCGTCCGAAGTGCTGTGATTTTACACTAACAAGTCCTCATCAGAGACAAATTCTCTAAGAGAAACACAGAGAGATGGGATTTGGACTTCCAAAGGAGAAACTGACCTCGAGACCCATAGATGAGAGAGAAGGAGTAGCACCGGTAGAGTACGAATGCTAGTCCGATAAGCCCGAGAGAGCAAAAGGGATATGTAAATGCCAATCCTTACCTGTAGATCAAGGATTTCGTGCTTATTACTGTCCAAGTTAATGCACCAAACTAAACACAAAAACCACTGAAAAACTCCAATAAAATTGATACGATGGACAAGGTCCGAAGGTGTAGACAGATAAGGAGGTCGATGTAGATAAGGCGGGAGCACACGAGCAATTTGCACAATAGATCCGAGTAACTGCAAGACACCGATGCTTGACATAAAAAGATGACGTTAAAAGATATTTAGGTGATTGCCTGAGAAGCGGTCCGGGAAGCGATAAGCTTCCTTGGCGGATGTCAGTCCACGTTTTCAATTAAGTAAAGAAGCATACATGATAAAAGATGTACGTAAGGACTAGATTTTCTGATTACAGTAATGAAACAGAATCTAAACAGCAGACAGAAAGCTACAGAAAACAGGAAACTATGAAATAAAGCTGGATTTGTGTTACCTGTGTCCTTTTACCTGTCTGCAGGATGATCGGCGTCGATTATGTAGAATCGGCGTCGACTGATGTGATCGGCGTCGATTGAATAAGATCGGCGTCGACTGAAAGCAGATCGGTCAATCGGGGATAGTGTGAAAAGATTCGAAAATCAGAAAGTGATGGACAGATAGTCGACGTCTGCTGGATGTGCGAAGTCGGTGAGATACTGGAACAGAGTCACCAGAAGATCGATGGATACGTGCGATGTTGATGTGATAGGAGCAGAGTAACGGTGCTCCTCTCAGGGATTGATTCGGACAGGATCCGATCTCATTTGATACACTTGATGCTAAAAGATCTCTCTTTCTTACAACCTGTGTCTCTTTCGCGATCTGTCTCTTTCTCTCTCTCTCTGTTCGTGCGTGTGTTCTTCCTCCTTTTTTTCGTCCCTAGAACTGAGTTCTGGGCTTGTATTTATAATCGGCGCCGCTCCTAAAAAATCGGCGCCGACCGTATAGGTCGGCGCCGATCGCGGGACAGACTCCCGAGATGGCCAAAATGAACGATTTCTAGAAAGATAAGAGTTACCCCAAATACGGGAAATATCCCGCTTGGGGAAGAGGAAAAATAGGGGTGATACATAGATAGAATAAATTTGGGGTAGATAAGTGGTTAAGATACATGGGAAGAGGTGTAATTAAATAGTTAATATTTAATTACTCATGTAATGATATAATGGGGTGAATTAAATTTAAGATAGGTGTTTAAGTCACAAATCGGATAATATCCCAAGGGGATAGTGGTGACGTAAACGTGCCCGGAGCTACGAGCGAGAGGAAGCGAATGTGAGGACACTAAATTGAGTAACCAATTTTAAGTGTCTACATTTTGCCCCTTTTTGTCAAGTAACTTGCGATAAGCAAGGTTATGAGACAAAAACAAGGAGATGGAAGAAGGGAAGAAAAAGTGATGATGCAATCCCCCTCAAACTAGGGATGGGATGGATGATAGAGCGAGGACGATCCCAAGTTTGAAAGAGGTAGATGAAAATGCAGGATGCCCCAGTCGGATGTCTGGAGTAGATCTGATCATTAACGATGTACAAAAATAAATAAAAAGGCAGCAACCTAAGGAACTCACATTGGTAGGGAAAACTAGACGGTCTCCTCATGAGAGACAGCGTTAGTACCTGAGACCCACTTAACTCTAAGTTGCCAAAAAGTATGAGTGTCCCATGCAAAGGGAACAAAACCCGAAATAGACGGTGATATCGAAAAGATGCGCCGAAAGGCAATATTCAGCTGACAATAATGATCGGATGGATAAATAAGCCAAGCATCAACACTATGGCAAACAGAATACGTAAAATTGGCGGTGATCGGAGTAATCGGCGGCACTAAGGTAACAGCGTCGATCAACAAAATCGGCGCCCGGCAATCGTAGTGCATATAAATATGCGAGCGGAAAACGTAAGCGATTTATTTTCATCGTGACGATTGATTCAGAGAAGTCAAAATTTGATTTGACCACCATGGAAGCCTCGGGAGTGGTCGGAAGCACATGAGGACACGACACAGGGTAAGTGGTTCTTCTTGAACTGTTGTAATTAATTTCTTTTTTAGTTTGATTTTTATTTTTTTTTGTTTGTGGGGGGCCGTGGTTTGATTTATGTCGGATGAGCCCAATCGGCGTCAATTGTTGTTTGAGCGGGGTCGATTGGTATTAATCAGCGTCGACTAGAAATAAACGACGCCGATTTTATTAAATCGACGCCGATTGGTATAGATAAAAAAATTTGTTTTTGCTTTGGATGTTACGATTTGGGTAAATACGAGACTAATATTGCTCTTCTTGTCGTAGGTGCGAGCACGAGAGGCTCTACACATGAGGATGCTATTCCGAGTTCTGAGACTATTCTCCCTGATGTGGCCTGAGTACAGATTGGCGGCATTTAGAGTTAGCCAGGGCTCGGGGGCTTCCGGTATTACAGACGAGTGCCGCGAGATGTAGAGCTGATGCGAGGCACTAGTGCGACGGTGGGATAGCCATACGTGCACTTTTTGGTTCAGGACGGGTGAGATGACCATCACCCATGAGGACATATATAGGATTTTGAGACTGCCGATCACTGGGGACCCGATAGAGATTACACCGCGAGAGCAGCAGCAGAGGGCCCTAGTTCGATTGTATAGAGATAGGGCAGATGATTCAGAGATAGTGTCTGGGGCAGTGTGGATAGCCTCACAGTATAGACAGGATAGCCCCCGGAGCAGACGGATAGTTCTGATTCAGATGGCGATATCCTATTTTGCTCGCGATTCAGGAGGTGGGAGATTCCCAATGTATTATAGATAAATGCGTTTGCGACATTCCGATTGACGAGTTTTACTTTTGCTTTGATGCCTTGATAGCTCAGATATATTACGAGCTATGGATGTACACCACCGGCCGGAGGACAGGTATTGATGTCAGTTTTGTGCTCCATTGCTGGGCATATGAGCATATAGCGGTGATCAGGCCATCCGGGCTTCCTTGGATGCAGCGTGAAAGTATCGATTATGGATTCAGCGATGGCGGGCTGACATGGCCGCTGGGGATACAGGGAGATCGGCCGATTGGTACACTGAGCGTTTCAGGATGCTGACACCGGATCAGGTCATCTGGAGGCCATATCGAGGTATTTCCGACATGGGCTGGTCAGGATGCTCACTTGGTGGCATTGAGGCGGAGAGGGGGTGGTTAGAGGCGCGAGCTGATATGTGGGAGCGAGTCCCGTTTGTGTGAGTATTGAGACAGTTCGGCCTAGTGCAGACAGTGCCGACCACTTACACGCCTTATAAACGAGATAAGCAGGAGACCGTCTACCAATTTTGATCCCGTGAGATCCATGAGAGAGGCCCCACCCTCCACTGCAGCAGCGATGATGACGCGAGGTGGATGAGGTTATGCAAGCATGGTATGATCTGAGCTACCACGACATCTCCGGCATCTATAGATGCGAGCGAGGAGGACATAGCTGCGATCTTTGGATAGAATGGAGGAGAGCATGCCACCCACGACACGAACACATCGAGTAGCTCTTGAGGAGATCAGGGCTCTGACAGAGGAGAGGGATGCCCTAATTTTGGAGAGAGACACCACTCGCCAGGAGCGAGATACAGCGATCCAGCAGAGGGATCGCTATTATCGACATAGGGAGGCCCTCAGGGCCAAATATGGGGAGACAGGTACCATGTCGGAGTCTGGTACATAGGGTACGACCCTAGGAGGAGCACCACCAACAGCGCCAGCAGCCTGCACAGCAGACACCATTACGAGCACCGGGTACCGTGAGCTTGAGCACATATCAGTCTCTCCTTGCTGAGGTGAGATACTATGAGGATGCCTTAGCGCAGCATGCCCCAGATGTGCCTCGGTACGGGGTGAGGAGGAGAGCAGTGACGGCCACAGCGAGCGGGGCCTCAGGTGGAGGGAGCACCGGGAGAGACCGAGGTGTGCAGAGACCTCCAGCAGCAGGTGCGTCTAGCTCGATAGGCGGCGGCCAGGAGAGACAGCCTGGTCCAGAGGAGGGTGGAGGAGATAGTGTCCTCCATGCATCGGATTTTACTATATAGGGATTGATAGATTTTGTATCCATGTAGCGATGTAGCCTCGATTGGAAGGCACTGTATAGATGGCTTGATTGGAAGCCTCCCATTTTTGTTGTATAGACACACATGTATATATAGATTCATCATTTCATTTGTCATATAATTGTTCTCATGCTTTTGATTTTGATATACATGGATAGATGTAGCGTAATTGTGATGGATATAGATATAGACTGATAGATGATGAATAGATGTGATTGGATAGATATAGACTGATAGAGGATAGAAATAGATGTGATTTGATGTGATTGATATGTGGATATAATTTTGATGAAAAATAGAGATAGATAGATGTAATGTAACTTGGATGTACATATTTTTCGATATTTTGATGGATAGATAGATAGATGTGATTGATGTATGGATTTTATTTTGATGAAAAATGGATATAGATAGATGTAGTGTAACTTGGATGCACCAGTTTTTAGATATTTTGATGGATAGATGGATAGATGTGATTGATGTACTCGGCATGTTTGAGATGTTAATTTAATTTTGATGAAAATAGATAGCCAGATCCACATGTGTTGACAATACATGCTTTGATAGATAAGATGAAATTGGATAGAAGATAAATTTTGATTAAATTAACATGTGAAATGTCAATTTGACTGGATGAAAAACAAAGAATAATGGGGAATACTCTTTGCGAGAGCCCAGGATGTAATGAAAACAACCTTGACTAGAAGTGAAGAAAATAAATCCGGATAAGAAAGAAAATGATAAGTTGGACTTCCAACCGACCATAGATAGAATCCGGATAGGAAATCCCAATATCATGCATGTAAGGCCCTATATGAGGTTAAAATAAACCTGACACTAACTAGCCGCAAAACAGATTTAGGAGGGAAACGAAAGGAGCAGTAAGTAAGTATCTTGTCGGAATTTACAAGGGACAGAATACATGTCCATACTGGGAAAATAGGATTCTCCATATGATCGACAAAAGGTCTTAAATCTCAGCTTCATGATTTTGGCAGAAAAGCAAACTGATCAATGCGGGAAGTTTGCTTGATATGGAAAGACTGATCAATACGGGAAGTCTTTCAGTGATGCTAAAAAGTGTATAAACTGACTGAAAGGCTGATCAATTGCAAGAAGCCTTGAATATTTCTTTGAGAAACAGCCGTCCTTCAAGGGAGCGGTCTGTATTTTGAATTTTAATGATAGCCATCCTTCGAGGGTATGGTCTATACTTTATTCATTTGATAATGTATGGATAGCTGTCCTTCAAGGGATCAGTCTATCTTTTTGGATAGCATCTTTTTTTTTTTTTTTTTTTTTTTTTTTTGAAAATCATTTTGGAAGAAGCTGAGTTTAGACCTAGATAGATCAGATGGAGGGGAAGAGAACATAAAATAACATGCACTCATGCCCCGAGTAGATCCGATTAAGATAAGTACTTGGGACAGATGAAGTGGTGATTAAGGTATTCCTACCATGAGGAGGAACATATCCAAAAGAAACATGCAATGAGTAGAGCCGCGATACTCATATTTAAGGTAAAAGAGGCAATAGGCGGAGAACCACATAGTTTCGAATCACCATGAAAGTATATGACTGGTTGTTTAGACGGATGAAAGATCTGTGTTGCGACTAGATTTGTGTAAGATAGATTTTAACAGTAGAAGGGCCGTAGATGCAAGGCATTAAGAGGTTCCGCTTCAGGTATACCATCCATGGAAGATAAACGATAAGCCCCAGACCCATATTTATGAGTGATAATGTATGGGCCCATCCAGTTGGGAGCAAACTTACCACGTTGACTTCTTTCGAGTGTAGTGACATTTTGATTTTCTTTAAGAACAAGATCACCAATTTTGAAGTCACGGTGCTGCAAGTGCTTGTTATAAGCATGTTTGACACGCTCAAGATAGACTTGATGATGTTCAAGAGCGTTGAGATGCCGCTCATCTAATAATTCAAGTTGTGCTAGACGATTTTGACGATAGTCCTCATCGGAGACAAATTCTCTAAGAGAAACACGGAGAGATGGGATTTGGACTTCCAAAGGAAGAATGACCTCGAGACCCATAGGCGAGAGAGAAGGGAGTAGCACCGGTAGGAGTCACGAATGCTACTCACTGATAGGCCCTTGAGAGAGCAAAAGGGATATGTAAATGCCAATCCCTACCTGGCTCGACTAGTTACCTTTGTGAGGATATTACGCAAAGTTTTATTGGAAGCTTTGACTGACCATTAGCTTGAGGATAGTATGGAGAAGAAAACTAAGTTTGATATTGAAAGCGTTGCTGGAGGTTACGCAAATCAACGTTCTTGAAAGACTTACCATTATCTGTGATGAGTTTGTGTGGGACACCAAAGCGACAAATGATGTGTTGATAGACGAAATCAACTATGGGTTTAGCCTTTGTTGAAGAAAGAGGGATAGCCTCCACCCACTTAGTAAAGTACTCAGTGGCAGTAATGATAGAATGATGACGCTGTGAAGAACGGGGATTGATGAGACCAATAAGATCAAGACCCCATTGCGAAAAAGGCCACAAATCCGCCGTAGGTTGTAAAGCTTGACTAGGGATATGTGTGAGATTGGAATGTTGTTGACACTTGACACATTTCTTAGTGTATTCACAACAATCTTGATTAAGAGAAGGCCAATAATATCCCAAACGTAAGATGCGTTTAGCTATAGCTAAGCCACTAAAATTTCCACCACAGATACCGTCATGGACCTCCTGGATAGCTTTAGATGATTCATGGGTTTTGAGGCACCGAAGCAAAATACCATCAAAGCCGCGTTTGTAAAGAATCCCGCCTAGAATAGTATAGCGATTAGCGCGTTGGATAAAAGATCTTCTACCATTGGAAGTTAGATCTGGAGGAAGCACCGAATGATATAGATAATCAACAATCTGTTGATACCACTCATCCTGAGTATGGGTTGTGACAGCATGGATTGAGGTTAGTTGCCTAAGATGAGATGGTTGATCTAATCATTGTACAGCCACATAAAGTCACGAGTCTTCGGTAAAAGGTGGGATAAGTGAGGCTAAGGAAGCCATTGTATCTGCGAATCGATTTGCAGTGCGAGGGATAGCTTGGATGGTGAATTTATCGAAAGATTGGAGTTGAGCAAGAACGATGTCGATATTTTTGAAGGATATCATTCTTGCATTGATAGACACCCGTGACTTGATTAACGATGAGTTCAGAATCACCAAAGATGTCAATATGACGAGCACCGAGATTAATGGCATTTTGAAGACCCAAGACAAGAGCTTCATATTCAGCCATATTATTGGTGCACTCAAAGTTCAATTTGTGTGCGACTGGGATAGGCGTACCCCAAGGAGGAATCATCACGAAACCTGCACCTCCCCCTTGTTGGCATTTGGATCCATCAAAGAAGAGCTTTACTTTAAATGGAGACAAACCAAAATCAATTGCTGGATATATTCATGGGGAATTGAGCAAGTAAGGGGTTTTGAGTGTATCTGGAAGAGGAGCATCGCTAATTGATTTGCAATAACCGACCCTTGATAGACTTTTGCGGGGATAAACTCAAGGTCAAATTCATCATAAGCATGAGCTAACGAGGTAATCACGATCATTTTGATAAGGCTTTACATGAATTGTCTTGAGTGGATTGACACTTGTGACAATGTAAGTTTTGTGATTAAGGACGTAATGACGAAGCTTAGAAGTTAGAAGAAGAGAGCACACCACAGCTTTTCAGCTTCGAGTAACGTGTTTCATACTCATGGAGGTGTGGTGATGTAATAGATAGCTTGTTCTTTACCACAAGTGTCCCGATGCGAAATCATGGCACCCAGAGCATAGTCGGTCATAGAGATATAAAGATAAAAAGGCTCCCCCTCGCGTGGAGGTGTAAGCACAGTGGAGAAAGAAGATAAGCTTTGAGATCATCAAAGGCCTTTTAGCAATGTTCATCCCATTCAAAATGAACATTCTTATGGAGGAGATGGTGAAAAGGTTGACAACGGTCCGACAATTGTGAGATAAAACGACGCACTGATTGAAGACGTCCTTGGAGACTGCGGAGTTGCTTTAAGTTAGAAGGGGGAGGCATCTCAAGGATAGCTTTTATTTTTGCGGGGTCCACTTCAATACCCCTGATGGAAATGATAAAACCTAAAAGTTTACCAGTGAGAACGCCAAACACACACTTAGATGGGTTTTTAGCGAAGACAAAAGCGGATAAGCCTCTCAAAGGGAGGTGCGAGGATGAAAAGATGATCGATGGCGTTTGGACTTACCAAGGAGATCGTCAACGTAATCTTCCATAGTTTTGTGTAAGAGATCATGGAAGATGTAGGTCATTGCTCGCTGATAGGTTGCTCCTGCGTTCTTAAGACCGAAAGGCATGACGCGATAACAAAAGGTCCCCCAAGGAGTTATGAAAGAAGTCTTATGTTGGTCTTCTGGTGCGATGAGAATTTGATTATATCCAGAGAAACCATCCATAAGAGAAAGCATCTCATGACCCGTAGTTAAATCCACGAGTTGGTCGATATTAGGTAGAGGAAAATCATCTTTTGGACAAGCAAGATTAAGATCCCGGAAGTCGGTACAAATTCAAATTTTCCAAAGTAGCTTTGAATTCTTGGCACTACATTGGAAACCCATTGTGGATAATCGATGGGTTGGATGAAGTTAGCGAGAGCAAAGCCTGTAATTCTTCTTTAACAAGAAGGGCTACTCTAGGGTGCATTTTACGTAATTTCATGTTTAAGCGGCTTGATGTTGGGAAGAGTAACGATATTGTGGACGATATCAGGATCGAGTCTGGCATATCCTCATATGACCAAGCAAAGGCTTGACGATGGTTGGAAAGAAAAGTGGTAAAGTCCCCTAATTCACGTGGATTAAGAGACCGGCCGACCTTAATGATGCGAGGTCTTGAAGTCCCTATATTAAGGTCGACAGTGGCTTCGTTGAGAAGCGTAGACGTGTCAGAAGGAATAGTCTTGGGAAGATATGAATCCTCTGCCCCCAGATAGGTGAGGACAGAATCATCATCCGCACAGTGGATAGTGTTGATAGTAGGAGAGTCGTCTCCAACTATTTCAGGGTAGATTAACGGTATGGAAGTGGACCTGTTGTTAGTCTTATAGGCTAGCGGCCCTAAGGAAATGGTATTGATCAAAAAAAATTTAGGTGGGATGGAAATGTCATCGTCCACATCGAGTGATGCTTCTGACTTAGCGGGAGAAGATGGTTCCTCAATAGGAAGAGGCTCATCGAGAATAGTGACGGTGGCTTTTGAAAGAGGTTTAAATCCCAAACCAAATTTTTGATGTGGCATGAGAGTAGGAATGGATGTGAGGTCATGCACACCTTGTTCATATTTTCCTAGGCCAAAACCCTTCCACGCGCATCGATATAAATAAGTTTTTGCAAACGTGGGATTCTGTAGATAATCGAACCCTGTTAAGTAAGGTTTGGTCCTAGGAGGAGAATCCGGGTGATAGTGAGGTGTATCAAGACCACCGTAGATGAAATTAGTCTGCATTGATTGGGCGAGACCAATGGTGACGATGCCATCGAGACTGGTTGATATTCGAGTTGTTTATCTGGTCTACCATACTCACTAGGTTTGAGATGGGTGTCAAACGAAAAGAGAGGAAGCTCTCCCGGTGAAAGCGCTGCAATGTCTCTTCTAGATTTTGTAAATCCAGTAGTTTGGCTGCAGGTATGGAAGAAGATGAGGCCTCGTCGGGAGAAGAAGTATTTTCCTTTGGAGAGGCGGCACCTTGTGGTCATGTCGCATTGTGTGGAAGGAAAAGGATCTCCTGGATGAGTATATATTTTCCCTCATATTGATATTTTAAGCATCGATGGAGGGTGGATGGGACACAATGCATTGCGTGAATCCAGGAGCGTCCAAGGATCATATTATAGTGGAATTTTCCTTCGACAATGTAGAAGAGTTCATGAAGTAGCTTCTTACCTACTCGAATGGGTAAGACCACAGTTCCTAAAGTAACTGCTAGCTGATCGTTAAATGATCGAAGGGCGAAAGGCGGGGGTGACACTACGTTCTTTGGTAACTTAAGTTGCTCGAATGTGTGCGAGGAGATGACGTTGAGTGCAGCTCCACTGTCGATCATAACGCGTTTTAATGTAGTGTTGTCGATTTGGACTGTGATAAAGAGGGGAGCCTCCAAATCCTCTGAAGAAAGAGGAGGAATTTCTGAATCTTCAAAAGAAATGGCGGTTGATGGTCTATTCAAACCAACAACCAACTCGAAGGGCTGGGGCTCATCTAAATTTACTGCGATGCGACGTAGATTATCAATCAGAGCCTGACGATGTTGTGGAGAGGATTGAATGAGGTCAAAAAGAGACATTTTGACCGGAGCCTGGGTGAGTTGTTTCATAACACTCTCCTCAACTGACACGGGAATTTGAGCCCGAGGTGCAGCACGAATAGAGACCCGAGGTCATGGGGCTAATGAGGAAGGAGGAACTCCTTCGGGGGCTGCAGAAATGACAACCCGTGGTCGAGATGCTGTAGATGAAGATGGATTATCATAGTGTTGGGTTCTAGTGGCGATATGGATTGTGTCAATTTGAGAAGGTGGAAGATCAATTGGAGTGGAATCACTAGAGGTCTGAGTGGATCGTTGGGGCTCGGATGGAGCTAAGATGACAGGAGATACTTGTTTCTCCTCCTCCAGCAAAAGATCACTTTCTTCCAAAAGGTTGTTGATTAACAGTTGAAGAGCTTTACATCCCTCAGTATCATGACCCGGGGTACGGTGGTAAGCACAAATCAGATCGAGTTAAACCGGTGGTAGGTTTAACTCCTTTAGGTTATAGGTTTAATCGGAGGAAGGGATATGGATGAAGATTGGATAATTTGGTGAAGGATTTCGGTGTAGAACCCGGTAGACGAAGATGAGGACAAAGATGATGAAGGTGCCTCTTTACTTTAACAGAGGCATCACGAGGTAAAAGAACCTGCATGTTAGGTTTGTGATCTTTTTAGGGATCATCTTATTTTTTGGACATCCGGAGGAGCAGAGTCTTGGGCACTTGAGATGGAAGTAAGTGAGACATGATTGATTTTGGTAGAGGGGGAGCCCACTAAGATAGATTTTGAAGATGATGGAGATGTGACAGTGTTGTGGTCTTAGAGGTAAAAGAGGTCATTTAGTCAAAGCGTTGATGATTTAGATAATTTTGATTTAGATGAGGAAGAAGCTCCCAAAGTAGGCATAATCGGAGGAACATAGGCGCCCGGCTTTTGGTAATGAAGATGATGATCCTGATAGAAGAGGTGACGTCCTTTTAGTAGGTAAGTCCACTTTTCGGGGTGTTGGTGAAGAATGTGTTGTAGAAGAAGATGATGGTTTCGATAAGTGTGTAGAAGAAGATGCCTTCTCAGCGGACAAATCCAATCTTTTATGGGGCGTAGAGAGAGATTTTTGTGGGAAAGCACCAAGGGTCTTGATGGTTGAAATATGGGCTTTCCTTTTCGAGGATGGTGACAATTTCAACGGCATAAGGTGATTGTAACCTTTTCGGGGGAAGCAAATGGGGAGGTACTGATGGCGCAACGTTAGATTCTGGTTGTCTCGGTCTAAGTTCAGGAATCGAGCGCATAGGTGTTGGTGCTACTTTTTTTGATTTTCCTTTAATGGCGAAGCAACATTAGTAGTGGAAGAAGTGAGTGATGAAGCAGTTCCTTTGAAGGACTACTTCAAGTGCGGTAATTATGGGTGGAACTACATCAGTAGGAAAAGAGACGGGAAGAGTCAAAATCGAAGCGCTTCCGTTGGAGTCGGCACAATTATAGTTACAGCGAGAATGGGAGCAATGAAGTAGATGTATCTCGGTGGAAACTCGAAGGGATGTAATTTCCTCGAGCATTGAAAGAATGTTTGTGCGCTGAGACAGATGATAAGGATGACAACTTTGTCTCGAGTATGGATGGAAGGTCGAGACAAAGGAGCGAGAGAGATGAACTGTATCTAGCAATGTAGGAATATTCAAAGACGGGCTATCGAAGATGGTGGAATTCCAATGATTGGACGAAGTGGAAGGAGGTTATGATGTGTTCGATGAGATGGCTTGGTTCAAGAAGAAAATTCTTCAAGAGAGATGAAGTTGATAGTATGAGTGTTTGGTTTTTGAGACTCTGAAGCATTATGGTTCGGGGAATGATTAGGAAAAGGTTGTTTAAAAACATCCAATGCCTGATTTGGGGGAGCATTTGGGTTATCCAGAATGAGCTCGCCTTTATCAATGAATTTCTGGACAAGATTTTTGAAAGTCTGACATCGTTCGATGTCATGACCTTTGGTTCTATGATAATGACAGAAATCATTTTCCCTATACCAGAATGGACGTTCTTGGCTTTCATCAATATTCCTAATGGGGGGAAGTTCGATCATGTGAACTTCCAACATTTTCTCTAAGATAGAGGCATATGATTCCCCCAATGAAGCGAAGGATCGAGATGATGAAGTCCCTTTTCGAGAAGATGAGGAGTCTCTCCGTGGTGTTTGATTAGAAGTATTATCGGCTCGTGATGTTTTTAATACGATAGCGTTGGTGGATCCCTGATTCTTGTCTTTAGAAGGGGAAGAATTTGGTTTGGTAAACCGAGAAAAATCTGGTTTAGGTTTAGAGCGAAGTTTTAGCTTCCCTTGTTCAATGGCGCGAGATTCAAGTTTGCGTGCCATCGTAAAGGCTTCTTCAAAGGTATGAAAAGTCTGGATCCTTAAAGTGGAAGAAATATGATTAGCACAAGATCAAGTAAACAACTCGATCTGTTGGGATTGAGGAAGGGAGAAAGACAATTGGTTGATTATCCCTCCAACAGCGACAAAGTCTGCAATAGATTCATCATCGAATTGGACGAATGTTATAAAATCTGTAATCAAGATCTTATGTGCGATATTTATTGAAAAGTTTTCAACAAACATACGGGCCAATTGAGAGAAAGAAAATAAGGAATGTTGAGAATGTTATTGTATGCAGATCTAAAGCGAGGACTCGCTTAGCGACATAGGAAAAGTACGGAGCATAAGCACACGATCCTGGACTATGAGGTAACAAGAATGTTTGAATGCTCGCAAATGTTGTTGAGGGTCCTCTCGACTATGAAACTTTGAAAATTTAGGAAGTTCCCATTGGGGAGGATAAGGCTTAAAAGCCACTGAGGGGTGAATGGGTTCATTACACACTTCTTCAAAGGAGTATGAAGGACGAGCCCCTTTTGTGGAGGCTTCCAAGTCTGCGATTTTCTTGAAGAGAATTTGAACCACGTCAGATTGAGGAGGAGGCACACTGGCATGTCCTACATAAGAAGCAAATGGTGGATGTTGTTGAGGTGTCAATGGGGGATTCATCTGTTGATTGATAGGATGATAAGAGGAGTAACCAGGCGTTCTGGGTGACACCTGGTGGGGTATTTGTTGTGAAGTAGCTTGTGTATAGGCAGGCTGTGAGATAATAAGTGGTTGAGAAAATGAAGGTTGGATGATGGATGGAGCCTGTGATTGGTGGACTCCTATGCTTGTTGATTGAATCGGGACAGATTGAGGAACATGAGTGCCGACTTGATTGGACACATTGGGGAACAAGACCTGAAAGGGGCCTTCTACTGCCGGATTAGGCATTAAGGGTGCCGATGCTAGAGGATGGGTGAAGGTCACTGTTGCTGGAACATTGGAAGAAAGACCCACTGGAGGACGAGAAGCAGGAACCAACTGACTATTCGGAGGGGGTTGGCTCATAAAGGGGTACTGACCTTGGGACACGATGGAGGGCATAGATGAATTAACAGCAATATGCGGGTGCGCAGACGCATTCATTATAGCCAGGGCAGAGGACCTCTCAGAAGTAGGTTGTGGAATATTCGAGGTAACTGCAGTGTTAGGAATAGGTAAGACTATTTGAGAACTAGTCGATATGGTCGGTGGAAGAGAAAAAGGAGGCACTTGGGGCCCCCCTTCTCTCGTGACTCGAGGCAAGAGGATGATGCAAATTGTTCTACAAAGGCCCAGGATGGTTCACGGGAATAATCGTACACTTGCTGGATTGGTGGTCCTCGATCGAGATATTTGAATAGACTTGTGTGTACTAGGTAGTCCATGAGGGCTACAGTTGCGATCGAGAACGCCCTGAATTCGGGATCCCACGAGGAACATACTCCGAGTCAGAAGTAGATGATATTTCTGAAGGACTAGGGAAGGCTGGACGTGATGGGCTTACTTTGGCTTGATAGAAAGGATTATATGACCAGATAGGGAAGCAACTAACGGTCTTGAGGAAGATTTGGGGGTGCAAACATCCACACTAGTGGTAATCTTGGAAGAAGAAGGGGCCAATTCAGCCATTCTTCTAGATTGTAACAGTGATGACCGTCATAAACACGTAGAAAAGAAGATTGACCTAACTAATGCACGATGACAATTCAAGCGGTGCAAGTGATTATCTCCTTTAAGTTTTGATACTTTTAAGAAAGAAAATATTAGGGAAGGCTTTTAGAATAGGAACTACTTAGATAGCCAAACTAAGGATGGTTTGGGGAATGTTTGGTGAGAAGTCTGAAGGCACTTCAAGTAAAAGACCGATCGTGGCTTGATATAGGGGCCTACCCCGCACTTCACACACCGCTGCGATAAGGGAGTCGGGTGCTTTGCCAATATATACCGAACCTGTGAATTATATAGCGCATGACTGAGTACGCATAGGATCTTCCTCTTGGATGTCACTTCCAAGTAGGCGAGGCCGGGGAAGGAATTTTTGTTTAAATGCTTTATACCTAGTGATTTTGGCTTTGTGTGCAAGGGTGAAAAATAAAAATCAAATAGTGTCACTACCGATTTTGATCAATTTTCCACCCTAATTAAAACTAGATGAGAAACATATAGCAAAGAATGAAAAGAAAAGGTTCTTTTAAGCACTTAAAAATGAAGTGTTTGATTTCAATGAAGACAAGTCAAAGCGATTCTTTCCGAATGTAATTAAATTCCTTTTAAGCACCAAAAAATTGAAATGTTCGAATGTGATAGACAACAAACAAAGAAATCTCCCTTTTTTTTTTTTAGTTCTTAAAAGGAGAAAACACCATAAAAGAGAAATACCTATAGATTTAGCTCTCCAAGGTGTGTGGACTTCAAAAGCGTTGTTGAGCTCTTCCCCTCGAACAATCCCATGAGCAAAGCAAAGTGCTCCGCAAAAGAGGTTAAGCAAATACCAAACAAAATCCGAGAAAGATATATCCAGATAATGGTGAAATGGAAATTTCTATTTCAAGGAACTAGGAAAATTCCAAGGAAATAAAAATTTCACATAAAGAGCAAGATTAAAACGATGAAAGAAATGCTCAAGCGGGCGATAGAAATCGGTGAAGAAAAGAACAAAGCTCAAAACTAAAAAGAGATGAACTTACCAATAAGGGACTTTGAGTCAGGTCCCCACGGGTGTGTGGAGTAATATAGATCAAGGATTTCACGCTTGTTACTGTCGAGTTAATGCACCAAACTAAACACAAAAAATACGAAAAACTCCAATAAAATTGATACACGATGGACAAGGCCGAAGGTGTAGGACGGATAAGGAGGTCGATGTAGATAAGACGGGTGCACACGAGCAATTCGCACAATAGATCCGAGTAACCTGCAAGACACCGATGCTTGACAGAAAAAGATGGCGTTAAAAGATATTTAGGTGGATTGTCGAGAAGCGGTCGGGAAGCGATAAGCTTTTTGGCAGAATTCGACCACATTTTCAATTAAGTAAAGAAGCATACATGATAAAAAGATGTACGTAAGGACTAGATTTTTGATTACGAAGTAATGAAATAGAATTTAAACAAATGTGACAAGGGAAACTACGAGAAAATAGGAAACTATGAAATAAAGTGGATTTGTGTTTTGTGTCCTTTTACCATTCTGCAGGATGATCAGGCGCCAATTATGTAGAATCGGCATCGACTGATGTGATCGGCGCCGGCCGAATAAGATCGCCGTCGATCAAAGCAGATCGGTCAATCGGGGACAGTATAAAAGATTCAGTAAATCGAAAGTGATGCACAGATAGTCGACATCTGCGGGATGTGCCGAAGTCGGTGAGATACTGGAACAGAGTCACCAGAAGATCGATGGATACATGTGATGTTAATGTGAGAGGAGCAGTAACCTGGTGCTCCTCTCAGGGATTGATTCGGACAGGATCCGCTCTCATTTGATACACTTGATGCTAAAAGATCTCTCTTTCTTACAACCTGTGTCTCTGTGTCGCGATCTGTCTCTTTCTCTCTCTCTCTGTTCGTGCGTGTGTTCTTCCTCCTTTTTTTTTTCGTCCCTAGAACTGAGTTCTGGGCTTCTATTTATAATCGGCGCCGCTCCTAAAAATCGGCGCCGACCGTATGGAAGTCGGGCACCAATCGTGGGACGAGTCTCGAGATGGCCAAAATGAACGATTTCTAGAAAGATAAGAGTTACCCCAAATACGGGAAATATCCTGCTTGGGGAAGAGGAAAAATAGGGGTGATACATAGATAGAATAAATTTGGGGTAGATAAGTGGTTAAGATACATGTGAAGAGGTGTAATTAAATATTTAATATTTAATTACTCACGGGTAAGATATAATGGGGTGAATTAAACTTAGGATAGGTGTTTAAATCACAAATCGGATAATATCCCGGGGATAGTGGTGACGTAAGCGTGCCTCCGGGCCACCCGAGCAGGAAAGAATGTGAGGGACACTAAATTGAGTAACCAATTTTAAGTGTCTACACTACCCATTCGACTAATTGCCTTTGCGAGGATATTACGTAAAAAGTTTATTGGAAGCTTGGCCTGGCCATTGCTTCCCGAGGATAGTATGGAGAAAAA
>CM031235.1:278449450-278508462 GCA_018340775.1 Taxus wallichiana var. yunnanensis | reverse complement strand
GTCTTTGAAACTAAAGCCTACTGAGTGGGGAGGGAATGTGCTTAGTAGAAACCAAGGAACACACAAGCAAATTGGCTGAAAAACAAGTGTTATTCGCAAACAAGATAAACACACTTAGAAGACAAATGTAAGCTAACAAGCAAGAATACAATGTAGACCATGAAAAGTGAGTGGGTTGCAAACATGGGACATCACACACGATATCGCAAAACAATCGAGGATGACACAGAAAACACATGCAACACATGTGACATAATACATTATCATTCACTTTTTATTTTATTTTTTCAATTAAGCTTAAATTTTAAATATCATTGTCACGATCAAACCCTTCTTGCATTTGAATGTAGAAAACATAAACTGGATCGTGAGAGATAATAAACATGACGAATCATTGAACATACTATTGTGACACAAAATTACTATAGCTATAGTTAAAAGAAAATGGAAATGCAAATCCTTTTGAACAAGATTTTTCTTACTCTATTCTTTCATATTAAATATGCATTCCCTATTCAATCCATTTGAAAATATTAGTAACATGTTTTTCAAATTTTAAGTGGAAATAATCCTCACTAAAACATGGTTTTAGTTTTGCATCTTTTCCATTCAAGTAGAACAAATGTGAACATTATAAGGACAACCTCTTACTATCAATTTTACTAGGAAAGCTTATTATTTGTTCAAGAAAAAGATTTGTCAGTTCAATTATATGTGAGATTTCATTGCTTTTGCATTAGTCACCTTGACAAGGCACTAAAGATAGATTTTGGCTTGAGCAATAAATTTGAGTGGTTTGTTATTTTTTTGTCATTTGTGGTTTCCATTGATTTAGTGATTAAATTGTGCACTTCAAATCCATGTAAATTTTCCAAAGGCATTCATTGGTTGTCCTCTCATTATTTCCCTTATCAAAAATTTTCCACCATGTTACCAAAATGTTCCACCATGTTACCAAAATGTTCGGATTTGTCATTTGAGTAGTAAATGGAAATGTAAATTTAGCCATAAGTGTTAGGCCAATTTGAGTGCTCAAATTTAGAAATTTAAAGCTAATACAGAGGAATAATTATTTTCTTGGAAACTTTTATGTTACAAACTGCTTATTGCTGATTGATGAAATGTATAATTATTCAAACAAACATACGGTCATTTTGTCAATCATATGAAAAATTGAAACACTTAATGAATTTTTGCTCTAATGGTAAGAGCCAACTGAAAAATAATGTAATTGTTAATTATACATTGGACATGTATCTTATTGTATTTATGGAAAACCATATGTTTAGCAATATTTTCTAGCATTTTAGATATTTACATTTCTAATACTACAAGCGAATCGTACGAGGAATATACGATGGAAACGTTGAAGGGTATGTATCGAAGAAGTGAAAATGGAGGGATTGGAATAACAAAAGAGGAAGGGAGTTGATAAAGAAGGGGTGGAGGGATGAGAAGCCCAAGGATAGGGAAAGTGTTGAGGGGGACCGACTCCTAAACATTCCTGCAAATATATTAAAACAATTTAAACAAGGTTGTGATTTCATTTTACATATCTTCTAATGTTTGGTTTTGGCTTATAATATTTCAAAATACTTCATGGTTTTTTAATCAATAAAAGAAGTGTTCTTAATATGTAGAATAAAATAGGGGAAAGATTGGAAAAGATTTGGAATTTTATAAGTTTGAATGAGTGTTAAAAAGATTGACACTGAGAAGAGGACGTGAAAAGAATACGAGAAAATATGTCAAGCTTTTAAAGTTGAAAACCATACGGGTGCACCGATCATAAATATATGTGCCTTACATCGAAATAAAGAAGTGTATGACATGCAAAGTTTAAAAGCCATGTGTACATCTAGTGTACCAATACTTGACAAGTGTTTCATATCAGTGAAGAGGATGTATGACCAAGAGAATTTCAAAGTTTTTAAAACAATTTTGTGCCCACTTACTCCATTTTGGGAATTCGGATTTCAACCTGTTCATGTTTTCAGGCAATATTTTAAGCTTTTGAGAGCTCGTTAGCAAAGTTGGGTTTTCTTCCGTGGAATATATGTGTTTTTTCTAGCGTAGAAATATGTCATGGTTTCATAATTTTGTGTAAATTGGAGGGCAAATTTGATGGAATTTGAACAAAACTCTAAAATTTCAGATAAGGGTTGTTGAAATTTGTGTGGATTTGGATTACATTCAAGAAGATTGGAAAATTTGTCATCCTCTGCAATTTCCTTCCGGTAAGGTTGTAAAAACTAAGTGTTATCATACAAAGGTTGTTTAGTATGTATTCAACTGGGATATTGCGCTGTCTATTTTTTTATTCGATTAGTATAAAAATAGGTATTGATGCAAAAGAATTGCAGATGTGAAGTGGAAATATTGATAATCATGTCTTAATGTCATTTTAACAAAAAGAAGATTTAGTGCCAAAACAAGTTTGCAAGGAGGGCGTGGTAAATTTCATAAATAAGGAAGAATATTGTGAAATCTTGGATCGCACACCAGTGCCTATGTGTATACGGTATTGGTTCCTTTCCTGGTAAATTTCTATGCCACATGAACAACAACACAGAGCTCGCTAATAGGCATCCCTAAAAGCAACACCAATATGAGTTAAATCAGGGGTGCACACAAAGATAAATTTGTAACCCTAGTATCTCCTATGTTGTAATAAAATGTGTAATAACATCATATGGTGGAGACTTTGGAGACTCTTAAAACTTAGATCAAGTGGTTCTTAATTAGGTTTATATGTTAACGCGGACAAAACCTAAGAAAAAATGATAACGAAAGGGCAGGGTATATTTAGAAAACTGTTCGTCATATTCAAGATCATGAAAAACTTGGCAGTAATCCACAATTTCCTCAAGGTACACACCATTTGTTTTAGCAATTTTTTAGAAAAATAAATATTTAAAGTCAGCTGCTAATGTGCGTGACAGTTAGGCGATCACACACCATTACTCAAAACACCTACACATAGCAGCCATGCTCTCCTCCTCCGTCATTCCACGCAATGAAATAAAATCACCCACATACACATCCACGATAACAATTCTCAATCACAGATAAAACGATGTTTGCGATGATGAAATCAGCCTGGAGATGGGGATGGGACGTTGCATTATCAGATGGGACATTATTGCATTATCAGTTGCTTGCTGCCCATGCTTCCATATGCCATTTCTCTCTGCAAATTGCTCCACTTTATCAATAGAACGTTTCTCAGAAGCCCAATCCATGTGAAGGGAGATGTAGTTCTCATCACAGGAGCCTCTTCAGGCATAGGCCAGGTTATATGTCTGTTACACTCAACCAATGAGTTGAGCATTACGAACCCTGAGCAATTATAGCACCATTTGGGCTAATTAGCCTCTCTCACCTGTGTCATGAAATTTTAGTTTTACATGTTTCAAAAATATTTCAGTCTTGTCTGTAAAGGAAGTGATAGGGATAGTTGTATATGCATAACATCCTAAAACCTGTAAGAATTTTAAGTAATGTTGGACACCATTAAGGAAAAATTGAATCTTTGGACTGTTATTGACCTTTAATCTTTAAAAGCTTATTTTTTCTTGATGTAATTCACCTATGGACTGTTACAAACCTTCAATCTTACAACGAGAAAGCTTTTTTTTGGTATGTATTTCTGGGTCTTATGATAATGGGGGTTGTTGTATTGCACTATAGAGCGAGAGAATATGCCAAGAGAGGTGCAAAATTACTCTGGCTGCCAGGCGGCAAAACAGACTACAGGTAGTGGCAGAGGACTGCAAGCAGCCCAAAATGGAAACAGACAAGTTGTGGGACTGGGGGCAGGCATGAGGCAGGTAATAGGCATGGCGTCCGTTCAAGGCAAGAAGATGCGGAGAAAGAGTATCTCCGAAAACCCCCGCAGATGATTTCATTTTCATTTCAAGGCGGAAAGGCTCTGTAGCAGCGCAAAAATGGAGAGCAACAGGTTTTTCAACATCGATGTACAAATTGATCTAGATCTTTAAGTTCAATTGCCTCTGACAAGAAACATGCTTAGGCTGGGAGTATGCTAAGTCGTATCAGACCTGACAGAAGACATGGAGCACTCTTGGCCGTAAAGATTTCAACACATGCACGGCCTAAGAATGTGCACCATTGTTCTCGCCCAAACCATCAAAACCAGGAGGCTCTACCTCATATAAAATGCCTTCGGCATACAAATAGTGCTAGTCTATTTTTAACCAATATTATCGTTGCTTTTCTCGTTGTTTTAAAATCCATTATTTACAATGTTTTTATTTATAAATGTAAAATCACTTACACGTAGAAGTTTAGAAAAGAGACAAGTTTCACCTCCACCGACTCAATAACATGATATATAACAATAAATTATTTTATTCGAAACATTTTATTCATCTGCTATCCAATAAGCTGCCCAATATTTCAATGGCGTATGGTAATCACCAACGCAAAACATAGAAAGTTTTCTATAGTTTAAAACCCACCCCCACCGCCACCACCGAAGCCTCCTCCTCCGCCACTGCCACCACCAACTCCTCCTCCTGCACCTCCGCCGAATCCTCCACCTGCACCACCGCCAGCACCTCCTCCTACGCCACCACCTGAACCTCCACCGAATCCTCTTCCAACACCACCACCAGCACCTCCTCCTACGCCACCACCTGCACCTCCTCCAGCCCCAGCACCTCCGCCAGCTCCTCCACCCAAGCCGCCGCCGGAACCACCACCTACACCAGCTCCTCCCCGGCTTCGCCACCTAGACCACCTCCGGCACCACTACCGGCACCGGCACCTCCGCCTAGACCCCCTCCTGCTCCGCCTCCCAGACCACCGCCAGCACCACCACCTCCGCCAAGACCCCACCTGATCCACCTCCTAGACCACCACCAGCACCACCACCTCCGCCAAGGCCCCCTCCTGCTCCGCCTCCTAGACCACCACCTCCCCTACACCTCCTCCAACTACGCCACCAGCCCCGCCGCCAAGTCCTCCACCGCCACCCAAATTTTCTTTTTCATATGTTGCTGCCATGAGATTTCTTCCCTCCGCCACAACGAATATATCGACAACAAGAATGACGACCATCGCTAGCAATCCTGAAAACTTCAATATCGAACCCATCTTTTCTTGTCAAAAAAATGTAATGGTCACAAGTCCGATTAAATACTTCCAATCGACACCCCCTTATATAAGCAATCCAATGCACTGTACATCCGTGAATTGCATTGAAGTCCCAGCATAGCATTTAATTCCTCACCAAATACCCACAACGACTTCTTTCCAATGCGGTGTTTGCTACGTCTGCAATCTGTATTGAATTAAAATTTTCCAAGCCAATCACATGCGCCAGGCTTGTATGGTTCCAGGCTCTAGCTGTCTCCCATATGTAGATTAAGTAACAAAAAACTGTTCACAACGCTTTGTATTTATTATGTTACCTACGGATTAGTAAGAGAGCACCACTTTTCTTTTTGTTTAGGTATAGTCTGGCCTGCATTTAATTTACAACCCCAAATTCAAATGTAGCGATACAACCCCACATCACATGTATGATGTATCTGAATCTTGCACGTATTGCCTTAACTATGTTACTCTATACATTGGGACGTAATTGGATAGAAGGTGTGTATATAGGAGATTCAAACCTAGAAAGGTTCTCCTTATTTTTACACCGATAGGCATTTTTCCAAATTAGATTGAAGCGAGTAAAATTTGACAATCTATGGATATCTGATAGCTCTGGTTCCTTTGGTCGTTGACATACAACCATTTCAATGTTGTCCGTGCATGGAATTGGTTCTCGTGGGCTTCACCAATTCTTCTCACAACCACTCTGCCTATCTCGCATTCCTGTTTGTTGGAAATATGCATGTGATGCATATTTAATTCCAACTATAGCTTTTAGGAAAGCTAATTTTAGCTTTAGTCTTGCTTTAGTTTGCTTTAGTTAAGTTAGCTTTATCTTATTTTATCATTAGATTTAATTCAAATAAATCTGTTTTAAATCATGCATAGCATGCAACTGTTTTAAAGCATGAGTTTAAATTTAGAATGCTCAGGTTGAAGAGTCTGTTAGTGGGTGAGTTATTCTATTTGAATAACAGCAATTGTAATTGTTTTGTATGCACACACAAAGGTGTGAAATCTGCACAAGCAAGGAAGGATGTGCATTGAAAGCACACACTTTTGCACACAGCTTGATTGTAAAGAGCTGAAGCTTCAGTATGATGAAGCTTTTATTAATGGAGATTATATGCACAGCGGTGCTGGGTTTGAATATTCATATGTTTATGCAAGCTATTTAAGTATTCTGTTTATTTCTTTATGTTGTTTGTTGTATAAGACTGCAGATTTTCTACAAATTGGTATCAGAGCAAGGTTATTCCAGCAGCTTATTAAATTGGTAGCAAGCTATGGCTTCTACATCCGGTATGCAGACACCACAATTTAATGGAAAGAATTACGAATACTGGTCGTTGACCATGAAGGCGCTATTCAGATCTCAAGACGTGTGGGAGATCGTTGAAGATGGGTACACAGAGCCCATAAATACAGCAGCATATATTGCACTTTCTCAAGCAGAGAAAGATACTTTGAAGGAGTTACGAAAGAAGGGACGGAAAAGCTCTTTTCTATATTCATCGTGCAATGCATGAAAGCATTCTTCCAAGAGTGGCAAAGAAAGCTAGTCAAGCAAAGGCGCATGGGATACTTTACAAGTTGCATATCAAGGTAAGGAGAAAGTAAAAACCGCCAAGCTACAAGTTTTAGTAGAGATTTTGAGAATTTAGCAATGAAAGATTCGGATTCGTAGAATCATTTTTTTTTACATATGTAGTTGGCTTAGTCAATCAAATCAAATCTCATGGTGAGACTCTTGAGGACGGAAGGATTATTGAAAAAATTGCTTAGAAGTTTGCCTCACGAAATTTGATCCTTTAGTTGTTGCTTATTGAAGAAACTAAGGATCCGAGTCGATTTTTCTATTGATGAGTTGCATGCATCACTAATCAATCATGAATAGAGGATGAATAGATCACATGCAAGTGTAGATCAGGCTTTGCATCTCGCAGCAGAGGTAGTCATGGCAAAAGAAGAGGAAGTTTCAGCCCAAGAGGCGAGAGGAAGAAGTCCATCAGAGGGACGTGGCAGCAGTTCATCATACTCGGTGGAAGAGGACATAATCAAGAACGAGTTATGGTCGAGACAAGATAAGTCTCATGTTGGTGTCATTATTGCAAGAAGTATGGGCACTATGCTTATGATTGCAAGAAAAAGCAATATGATCAAGAGAGACAAAATCAAAATCAGGTTGGAAGTTCTATTTCTAAACCTATGTTTATTGCATGCACAAGGATTTTTGAAGCAATACCTTCTTTATCCCCTATTGAATGTAATTTGTCAAAAGAGAGTCCATGTGATGTATGGTATTTAGATTCAAGTTGCAGTAATCACATGACAGGTAATCTAGATTTGTTTTCTAGTTTGGATGATTCAGTTAAGAGTGATGTAACTCTTGGAAATAACAATATTGTGTCTGTGAAAGGAAAAGGCACGGTTAGTATTCTAACAAGACAGGGGGAGCAAACAAGTATGCAAGATGTTTACTATGTTGCAGGTTTGAAACATAACCTTATGAGTATTGGACAACTGGTACAGAAAGGATACCGAGTCTATATGGAAGACAATGAGTGCATGATTGTGGACAAAGATCCTAGCACTCAGTTGATTGCAAAAGTGAAGATGAGCAGCAATAGGATGTTTCCATTGATTTTGAAACCTGGAAAGAAGAAGAAATCAGATCTGTTTGCAGCAAAGTCATGCGTTAAGCCAAATCAGTCTTTTGTTGAGTCCTGCACTCAAACAGATGAGTCCTGCGCCAATGAAAATCAAGTCTGCGCTGAAGGAACACAATCAGCTTTTCATTCAGTTATGAAGGATGAAACATGGCTTTGGCATCTAAGGTATGGACATTTGAATTTTGGAGGTTTGAATTTATTATATAGAAAAAATATGGTTAAAGGTTTGCCATTGATTCAGAAACCGGAAAGGGTATGTGAAGGTTGTATTTTGGGAAAGCAACACAGAGATTCATTCCTAGTTGGCAAAACAACAAGAGCAAGTGCACCACTTGAGATTGTACATTCATATTTATGTGGACCTATGCAGATAACTTCTATTGGAGGTTGTATTTATTTTATGACATTCATTGATGATTACACAAGGAAGACATGGGTTTATTTTCTGAGAAATAAATCAAATGCCTTTGATACATTTCAGCAGTTCAAGGCATTAGTGGAGAAGCAAAGTGGATACTACATCAAAGTTCTTAGAACGGATCAGAGGAGGTGAGTATGTTTCTAATGAGTTTATGAATTTTTACAGATATCATGGTATACACAAGCAGTTTACTACCAGGTATACACCACAACAGAACGGTGTGGCAGAGAGGAAAAATAGAACCATCATGGAGATGGCGAGAAGCATGTTGAAGGCAAAACATCTTCCAAATGAGTATTGGGCAGAAGCAGTAGCAACTTCTGTTTATATTTTGAACAGGTGTCCAACGAAACTTGTTAGGAACATGGTTCCTCAACAAGCATGGACTAATAGGAAACACAATGTTTCACATTTCAGAGTTTTTGGTTGTGTAGCATATGCACATGTACCTGATGAACTAAGGAAGAAGTTAGACAACAAAGGAGAAAAATGTATTTTTGTTGGGTATTCAGAGAATACAAAAGCATACAAGTTGTACAATCCAGTCACTGGAAAGGTTGTGATCAGCAGGGATGTACAGTTTATTGAGAATGAAGCATGGGATGGAAGTATAGAGAAAACAGTGAGTATAGCAACATCTATTCCACATGATGATATGGCAGATGAAACTTTAGAGCAACAAGCTACTATATCTACAAATCTTGGACATGCACCACAAGTTGTAGCACAAGCTACACCTCCATCTATAGTAGGAGGTCACCAAGATTTCAGCCATCTTCAGCCATGCAAGAGACACCACAGGGAACACCAGAAGCTACTCCATCACCAGAAAGTAGTCCTGCATCGAATACTCCTATGCAGCGGAAAACAAGAAGTCTAAGTGAGATTTATAATGTTGATACAACTAATTCATTTTCAGTTTTTGCATTATTTTCTCAAGCTGCAGATCCAGTATATTACGAAGAGGCTATAAAGAATGAAGTTTGGGAAAAAGCCATGGATGATGAGATTGATGCTATAGAGAAGAATCAGACATGGGAGCTAATGGATCTTCCAAAAGGAAAGGACGTGATAGGAGTCAAGTGGGTCTACAAGACAAAATACAATGCTGATGGAAAAGTACAAAAGCACAAAGCAAGGCTGGTTGCAAGAGGTTTTACGCAGCAATATGGAGTTGACTACAACGAAACATTTGCACCCGAGAAAGCACGTTTGGATACTGAGAAGAATGGTTTTAGCAATTACGGCTCAAAACAAATGGCCTATTTATCAGATGGATGTTAAATCAACATTCTTAAATGGATTCCTTGAAGAGGAAGTTTATGTAAATCAGCCGAAGGTTATGAGATTGAAGGTCATGAAGGAAAAGTATACAGATTGAAGAAAGCACTCTATGGTCTCAAACAAGCACCTAGAGCTTGGTACAGCAGAATAGATTCTTATTTGATTGAGAATGGTTTTAGTAGGAGCAGCAATGAGCCTACCTTATACACCAAGATAAATGAGCAAGGTAAAATTTTAATTGTTTGTTTATATGTAGATGATTTGATCATTACTGGAAATCTATCTCTGAGTCATTCAAATCAGCCATGAAGAAGGAGTTTGAGATGACAGATCTTGGTCTTATGCATTACTTTTTGGGTATTGAAGTTCAACAATCAGAAGGTGAAGTTTTTATCTCACAAGCAAAGTATGCAAGTGACGTTTTGAAAAGGTTTAACATGTTGAATTGTAAGCCAGCACCACACACCCGGTTGCGGTAGGTTTGAAGTTGAGCAAAGAGGATGAAGGATCATTTGTAGATCCAACATTGTTTTAAAAGTTGGTTGGAAGTCTTATGTATTTGACGGCCACAAGGCCCGATATCATGTATGGTGTAAGCCTCATATCAAGGTTCATGGAATCTCCAAAAGATTCACATTGGCAAGTGGAAAAAGAATTTTGAGGTATGTACGTGGAACAAGAAATTATGGAATTCTTTATTCAAGTTCGGATGAGTTCAAACTCATTGGTTTTGAGATAGTGACAATGCTGGAAGTATAGATGATCGGAAAAGTACATCCGGCTATACTTTTCACTTTGGAACAGGGAGTGGTTTCATGGGCATCAAAGAAGCAGCCCATTGTCACGTTATCTTCAGCGAGCAGCGAGTATGTAGCAGCAACGGGGAGCAGCATGTCAAGTTTGTTTGATGATGAGAAGAGTGTTATGATTTACAACGAAACAAGTGGAAGCTACACATTGATTTTTGTGACAACAACTCAGCCATAGCGTTGTCCAAAAATCATGTTTTTCATAAGAGGAGCAAGCATATTGATACGAGGTATCATTTCATCGTGAGTGGTAAACAACAAGGAAATTCATCTTGAATTTTGTAGATCGAAGATCTTATAGACATTTTTACAAAAGCTTTAGCAAAAGAAGTTTTTGAATATTTGAGAGATTGTTTGGGAGTATGTGATCCTGCACATGGCAGATCTGAAAAAGCAAACACAACTCTAGAAGAGTGAAAGCTACAGTTTGAAATTAAGGGGGAGTGTTGGAAATATGCATGTGATGCATATTTAATTCCAACTATAGCTTTTTAGGAAAGCTAATTTTAGCTTTAGTCTTGCTTTAGTTTGCTTTAGTTAAGTTAGCTTTATCTTATTTTATCATTAGATTTAATTCAAATAAATCATTTTAAATCATGCATAGCATGCAATCTGAATTATTTAAAGGATGAGTTTAAATTTAGAATGCTCGGTTGAAGAGTGCACATTAGTGGGTGAGTTATTCTATTTAAATAACAGCAATTGTAATTGCTTTGTATGCACACACAAAGGTGTGAAATCTGCACAAGCAAGGAAGGATGTGCATTGAAAGCACATAGCTGCACGCATGACTTGATTGTAAAGAGCTGAAGCTCGAGTATGATGAAGCTTTTATTAATGGAGATTATGCACTGCTAAAGTGCTTGGTTTGAATATTCATATGTTTATGCAAGCTATTTAAGTATTCTGTTTATTTCTTTTATGTTGTTTCTTTTGTATAAGACATGCAGATTTTCTACACTGTTGTAATTAGTTCACCCTTATGGTAGCTTTGCATGTCCCCATACAGGTTGTGTTTCATCGTCGAAATCTACACGCAAGCTTCTTTGCTTTAATTTCACATTGAGGATTGAGCTCATTGCCATTAATACATTTGAGCTTCATTCAAACATTTTCCTTATATCCCATTTGGCATGTTGCTAAGCACAACCATCTTGTTATTAAATCCACCATTTTTGACCCACCTTATCATCTATTAACCACCCACACTATAATTGTGTCTTTAGTGAGGGCATGCACACTAATGTGTAGGAAAGGTGTGGAGGAGTTAAGACTAGCAATTGCACATGAGTTACAAACTACCCCGTAAGGGATGTCTATGCCCTATTTCAAATCCACCATTTGAAGGTTGTGGGGTTTGGCTTTTGGCTTCATCATGGATGCAATTACTAGGTAGATTCAAAGGCCTTTCCAACAAACCCATATGTAGAATGTTCATATCAATGTCAAAGAAGATAATATTTTTTGAGAAAATGTAAGTAAACCCTAGTCCTTTCTATATCATTGTAGGCTAACATGATGCACCTTGTTACATTGCCAACATATGTCCACAGATTATTTACATAGCATTACCAATAATCTTGATAGGAACATTGATCTTTTTTGAAATGATGGAGCCTATTTGCATCTCTCGCACCAATTTTTCTGGCAACAATCTTGGAGATAAACTTGGTTCTAGCATGACAATCACACACATACATAAGGTTCTCGAAAAATCCAATAATTGTCATATGGGACATGTTTAACAATTCAAATGCAAATACCAACTTTTGACTATAGTGATAGAAGAATAATTTTTTTCCTCTATGTCAACTTCACTCAATACATGTTTGAATTTTTGAAATATGTTGATGCCTTCATCTCCCATGAAATTGTATCCAACTTTGTATAGATCTTTTGTATTTGTGGTGTGTGAGTTGTCTCCTCCACAACAAGCATCACCATTTTATGGCCTTTAATCCAATTATATATATGCATCATTTTAACTCTCTTATCTTTCATCAATCTCCTCACCATTTAAACCTCACCTCACCAAAGCACACTTATGCATAAATGTTTGATAGAAGAACATAAGTTGTGTCATTTTGAATATCCAACTAAAAAAGAAGAATGGTTATAACTAATCGTGGATCAATATTTCTTGCATGCTCTATAGGCACCAAGCAAACAAGTCCACATAATCACTATTGGTTTAATTGGCATGTAAGCAACATAATGAAGAATGTCAACGATGCATACATAATAATCAATTCTAGGTGTAATGCTATAAGAGGCACTCATGCCATTGAAGTATTGACAACCTTCATCGACCAAACCTACTTGGTTTCAATGCTAATAAAATGAAATAAAGCCTTACCCATTATATCTACAAGAACATTGTGTTTTTAAATGATGGAGCCTATTTGCATTCTCTCACACCCATTTGTTGCAAGCAATATTCATGGCGATAAAATTGGTTACGGTGTAGTATTAACACATACGGTTCTCAACAAATGTGATAGTTTTCCCAATGGGCATGCTTATCAGTGAAAATGCAAAAGCCAACTTGTTGTTATGGTGGTAGAGGAATAACATTTTTTATTCTTTGTCCACATCACTCAATACATGTTTAGAATTTTTAAAATATATTGTTGGATTTATCTTCCAAGACATTTTCTCCTTGAATTTGCATAGATCTCTCATATTTGTGGGTGTGAGTTGTCTCCTCCACAAAAACCATGCATCATTTAATGACCTTTAATCTAATTACATCATATAATCATATTAATTCCCCTCTCCTTCATCAATATCCTTATCATTAGACTCATGCTCCACCAATGGAATTCTCGCATAAAGTTTGATAGAAGAACATAAGTTTACGTGGCATTTTGAAGTTCAAAATAAAAAAGAAGAGAGTTGTGACTAATCAGTGGTTCAATATTCTAATGTTCTCTATAGAACTAAGAAAACACATAGACATAACCACTATAGGCCTCATTGGCATCTAACCAACATCACAAAAATGTAACATTGTAGACATAATGATAAATTATATGCATAATGTTATAAGAGACACTCATGTCATTGAAGTATTTACAACTCTCATCCTTGACCAAACATGTATGGTTGCATTCTAATAAAAACATTCATGCTTACATGGTCATGTATGTTCCAGATAATTTCATTACTTCAAAAAAATTGATAACATCCTTACAATTTTATCTATTTTTTACATATCTTACAAGAATGACTTTCCATTAGATCACATCTCTTTGAGACATTTTTTGAATAGTTCACATGCCTTGTGCATACTTTTACATTTTACATACACATTAATCGTGACACTTACAACTAATACATCTAACAAAAATTGGTTTTCTATAATGCTTTGGTGGATTTCCTTACCCTACTTCAAATATCCTATTTTGGCACATGGTGAAGGTATGATAACATAGGTGAAATGATTAGATTGGACATTTGTTAGTAGCATCTTGTTGATTTCCAATCTTGAGCTTGTTTGTGCTCTTCTAGAAGTCCTCTTCCCACATCCACCACCTTCATCTTTTCTCTTCCATAAAATACTAAAAAATCTCTGTGAAAAAGAACTGGAATGGATGTCTATTCCTAGAGGGGTTGAGATGTTTGAGAAGGTCAATAAAGGATCGACTACAAAGAAGTTTTATGGATTTTTATTTCCCTCGATTGGCTAAACATTGATCAATTCGATAATGGAAACCTATTAGAAAATAGGAAAATGATCATTTGTTGCTGCCTAAAAAAACGGCAGAAAATTTCACTCAAAAAATGCCTGTTGGAAAACATGAACTTTCCCCGGAAAATGGCTCCTCAAATGAGGATACCTTTGGCATAATGAGGAAGTGTGCATGCTTTAATTATGTCAAACACCCATGCCACATGTCAACATAGTGGAATGAGGAAATGAGGGATGTTTTGAAAACTTTTTAATTCTACATTTATGATCTTAAAATTCTGATTTGGAAGGGAATTGGGTTTTAATGAGAGAGGTGGGTGAATTTTTAAAATGTGGATTTTGGTTCAATATATGTTTTATGTACAAGTTAGGGGATATGTAAGCTTTAAAACATTTTGCAATTGAGTGTAGATTTTTTTATATAATGAGGAATAATTACATTTTACATTCTAAAGCATACCTCTTAGCCTCAATAATTGTTAGTCTTGAAGTGAGGAAGGGACCACCACGTGCACAAGTTTCATATTGCCTTCGTACAATTGGAGCCTAGGTTTCATATTGCCTTCGTGAGAACCTGGCACACGCTCGGGGGCACTAGGTTTCATCATCTCGTATAGGGGCACACACTTAGGGATGTCGATGACTACTTGAGCAACTCATAGGGACTCCGACTAGATTACTCCTCACGCTCGGACATGCCAACGGGGTTTGAACCTTGGACCTCCTCTTAGTAAATGTCTCGGTCTTTACCAATCAACCAAGACCCCATTGGCCAATTAAGTATAGATTTTTATGTCAATACACATGCTCCAAATTAGAACAATGGATGGAAAATGTTGAAATGATGCAACTCCAATTTATTTATTAATTGATATATGTCGGTCATATCATACATGTCTATGTGGCATGTATCACATCTCAGCATCACCAAAGTGGTGGTTGTGTGGTGGGTGATAGAAAATAATCTTACCTGGCATGAACAATAAATAATAGAGTCTCTAGTGAAATTTGTAATGTTGTACACCATTATAGATTTATGTAGTATTAAATTTGGGTCATCTAGCTCCCAATTTGAAAATTTAATGTTGTATGTGGTGAATAATGTCATTATGGGTGGGTGTAAAAACATTTGACCCACTTTTATATAGAGAAGTGACATGCATTTTCTTACAAATGAGAGTTTGTGTAAGTGTGATAAAATTGTACAATAGTGTAAATATATGAAACGAAGGATGTTGAGTGTAGAATACTATTTTATGTACACACATACACACACACACACAAATTAAAATAAGCACATTTAAGTGACAAACACACACATATGATAATGACATATAAGTATTAAAATAAGATTTTCTGAACACATGCTATATTTTCAATGTTGTACTGCAATTTTTCAATATAATTTTCCATTAAAAATATAGTTTTTTATTTAATTATTAAAAAAAACTTATGTGAAGATAATTATTTAGTATCACATACTCAATATCTCAAAATTGAAAGTAGTATAGTTAGAAAATAATACATGATTGTGTCAAGCTCACTTTTTTATAGCATGGGATATTTTATTGATATTTAATATTTATATTTTTAATTGTGTGGCTAAAAATTAGTGTAAAAATGAAAACCAACACCTATGTCATTGGAAATTTTGTAAAAAATAGAAATTAAATGTTTAAATTGTAAAAAAGAAATATGTAGATACTATGGAACGATAACTACAAAACCCATATTTTTTTGAAAAACACTTACCTAAAACCCTTTTTCAAAGTGCAAAGTGGCACTTACATGGTAAAAATTGGTGAATAGGATTTGAGGCCAATTTGATGACATGAGTGTGTCATTAGGTTATCATTTGATTGTTACAAATGTAAGGTTGTAATCACAATCCTTACAGTTGTAAGTGTTATAAATATAAAGGTTACAACAATAAAAGTTACGATCATAACCCTATAAAATAGGCACCAAGCAAAATCGTGCTCTATACATATTGATACTAAAATTAATGTTTTTTTCTAATCCACTATGTAGAGATCTAGTTTCAAGTGTGAAAATATGTTTTGTTTTCTTCAATTTTTTATTTTAAAATATTCAATCTTCTATCAAAATTAAGATTTTTGTAACTTATAATACAATGGAATCTTTCTTAAAAATTAATACTCATTTCCTTTGCACATTCTTGGTTTTAACTACAAATCATTACTAAAATCATAGGTTTTTTTTTACTACAAATCACTACCAAAAATAATTTCACTCCATACATCTCTCCTCAAATTATGTAATCAATATTACCTTCACCTCCATCTTTCATAAATCACCCTCTTTCTCTTGTCACTTATATCCATACTAAGATTATCTCTTCTCTACATCCCATCTATTTAAAATATTTTACCTTTCAACTCGTTCCAAACATTTCCAACTCCCTATCACAAAGGATACTTTACCTTGGAAAGTTCCATTCCCTTAGGCTCATTTTCCACTTCAATAGTTGTGATCACCTAAACCACTATCTATGGTAAACTTATCATTTATGGAGTAGTATAAGTATATATTTTATATATTCTAATCCGAAGTAGTATGAAGGGATCTTTTGACTTCGTAATTCCATATAGGTTGAATTTATGAAAAACCTTGCACCTCTTATACCTAATTTAAGTCCTTTTCAACTTATTGTTTTTGTTTTTTTTTGTTCCACCTCTATCTAGTGAAATATTTATAGGCTATCTAGGTGTACTCTCCTAAATTGTAGGTCTTCAAGCTCAATACATATATTGAGCTTTTGACCAATATAACAATGGAAAAGCAGTTTCCCTTTCCTCCCCACCAAGATAAGGGACATATGGAACATTCCAATCTACCATGTATGCTTTATTTAAATACATGGGAGACCCTTATTTAGAAAAATATGTTTTATTTCTCGTTTACTCAAATATTTTTGCTACTTCCTTTCCTCTTAATCATATTAATTAAAAGGAAACAAGTTTGGTCTCTCTTTCTCTAGCCAAGGATGTACTAAACCTTCATGTTCATTTTCTCTTCCCGACACTTCCCAATCAAAGGAATGTAAAACACCTAAATTAATCTATAGATGGTCATACATGGATGATAAATCCTTTTCAAATTTTCCTATAAAGTCCCACATTCAGACTATCTTATTGGGACTAAATAAATAATCTAAATAGATCATCATGGAATATGACATGTTATCTTCCTTTACACATGGAATCGCTTGCTCTTTGGTGCATGTGACATTCCCATTAAATTCTACTATCCCTCATCAAATTTTAATTATTTACGTTACCAACATCACCTCCACTTCCATCTTTCACAAATCACCCTCTTTCTCCTATCATTTCTATATATACCAAGACTATATCTCTCTCTATCCCATCTACTTAAAATATTTAACCTTTCAACTCAGTCTGAATATTTCTCAACCCCCCCTATCACAATCCTTTAAATTTTTACAATGGAAAGTTTCTTTCATTAGGATCATTTATCGATCTACTCTAATTTAAATTAGTATATCCAATTTATTTTCTCTCTTCAAATTAATTCCATATAGATTGAGTTGAATTCCTCACAAAACTTGCAACTCTTACACCTAATTTAAGTCCTTTTGAGTTTATAATTTTTGTTCTTTTTGGCCCACCTACCTTTAGTCAAATATTTAAAAGATAACTAGTGAATTAATCTCCTAAATAATAGGTCTTATGAATGCCTAATACATATATTTAGTTTTTAACCTCTACAACAATGGAAAAGGAGACAACCTTCCCTCCCCACCAAGCCAAGAGATTTGAGGAACATTCCAATATATTATGTATGTTTTAGTTAGATACTTGGGTGACCCTTATTTAGTAAAATATTCTTCCTTTCTTGGTTCACTCAAATATTATTCCACTTCCTCTCCTCCCAAACATAATAATCAATACCAAATAAGTTTAGTATTTCCTTCTCCGATCAAAGATGCAAATGTTTATGTTGATTTTATCATCCCCAACTCTCCCAAACTTAAGAAGGTAGAACACCTAAAAGGATCTATATGTGGTCATACATGAATGAAAACTGGACTTTTCAACAACCTCTATAAAGCCCCACATTCAAACTATATTCTTGGGCCTAAATAAATCACCTAAATAGATCATAATGGAATATGATATGTCATCTTCCTTGCACATGGAATCACTTGAATATTTTGTGCACGTGACATGTAATGCCCTGCGTGGCATTGGCCTCCATCGCCCCGTGGCCTCCTCCCAACCACCTTACTGCAGATTTGACCGGCGTCTTGTACCTCGTCCTGCGTGAGGTCTACGAGCGCGAGTCACTTTTTTCTTCGACATGATCTGTTCTTGATTCTCTTTGAATGCGAGTAGGTGGAGTGTGGACACGTTTTCTTCCTTGGACCGCGTGTGGTGGTTGGGGGTGTCTTTCCCTGGTTGCGTGGGCATTTTTGCTTCCTCCTGGCACATTTTTTTCTCTGCCTAGGTTCTTCGCGTGAGCCCTGGTTTGGACGTGGGTGTGGATGAAGCATGGTTACAATATAGTGTAGCAGGCGTGTTACCTCCCTTCTCTTGGGCACGGAGAGGAGTGTTCAGTTGCACGCAACCACAGTCGTGATCGGTTGTTGCAAAATCTTGCAGTTTGTAGCGAAAATTCGTTTTGAGTGCTTCCAACGAAAGGTTGTCCACTATGTTGTTATCTGTTCGATTGATCGCATCCTCAAATTTGAGTTCTCCTTTAGGGTATTTGTTTATAAGTATCGACTACGATGGCACCAAATCGGCATCTTCGGACATTTCATTTCGACGCTTATAGCTTGGAAGAATATGCCAACGAAGTGGTAATGGTTGTCGGATGTCCCGATGGACCGAGAGAAAGGAGTTGCGCATCTGTGCTCTGCAGCCGAAAGCGCCAAGCTCCAGTCTCTCATCACTCTCTGCTCATTTTTGACGTCCTTTCTCTCGCAAATGAAGGCCGTTTCTGCTGGGGTTAGCTCGACTGGATTTGGAAACCCCGCTAACGAGCCGCTCGGGAATGCAAATCCATGGAGACTTACGCTCGCCAGGGACTTTCAAAGGAGCTTAGCTCGCGGATCACCCGAAAGCAAAAGGCGTATATTTGTTCAAGGAGGGAAAGCTCGGCCTGGGCAGGAGATGACCATGGTCGACGAGAGCATGCGACGCGGTGTACGCTCCAACAAGTAGGTGGTCTAACCTTGTTGTTATCTGTTCGGCATCGATTACACCCTCAAATTCGGGATTCTCCTTCAAGGAGACGGATCACACCCGCGGGCATAGGAGATCTATGCAATGTTGGAAAAAAATGTCTTGGGAGATGAAGGTAGCAGAATATTTCTCAGATCCAGAACATACACTGAGTGTGTATCTCCAAATCGACTGTGTGACAGTGAGAATGCTTCCAGCAGACTTGATGAAATTTATTTACAAAGACTCCCTCTTTGAGACCTTTCGCATTCGATGTAACTCATGAAAGAGTATCCCATGGAGGTGGATCTGTTTGATCAGAATATTTGTGAAACACAATTTGCTTTGCAATCATTTGAGTTGCTTCAACGAGTCACCAAGTTCAGCAGGCATAAAGGTCTCTGTTGGTTTTGTCGCACTTGCAAGCTTCAATTTGAAATGTTTTTGCACAAAACACACTTGATATTTTTGATTTTTGCACTTCTTCACGGTGTGAAAATACATTTGGTTTGTTTTCTCGGGGAGGTCATGGGTTTTGACAACGAGTATCATAAATATACAATCACTCCTGGAGAATATTTCTGCCTAGTTGGTAGGCGGCGTGGTTACCCTAATGAGGTCGTTGGCAAACCCAATGTACACATCCTTACTATGCAAGCCTTGAATAACTTATGTGCTTTGACATTACAGGGCCTGCCCTTATGATGGGTATTTGGTTACTGATACAGATTCGAAGGCAGTGCAAGAGGCAAATCCGGTATTGGCTAATGCTATAGGCCGTGTGACAGTTCATTGCCTACACCACAAGAGCGGCTGCACTTGGCAAGGGCCTCTTTCAGAGAGTATAGCTCATGGTAATGGTTACCAGTATGGTTCATCCCCTGTTGTATGTAATAGATGTGGCACCCAGTTTGTTCACCGACAAGGACAAGAGCATGGCCGTTAACAGAGTCTGGACCTTTAGCAGGCTGAGGAAGAGAAGCTGCGCTGGTTGGGTTGCTGTTGCAGGCCCCGTCCATCTTGTGATCGACTGCTGGATGCGTTAAAACAGGCAAGATAGACTAACCATATACATAATATGCTAGTATCTAATAAACCTCTTGAAATGAAACTTTTCTTTCTAGAAATTGGCTTAAATCCGTGATTTGTGGATTTGCATTCGGTTTGTGGTTAATAGTTGTTACTTCTCGGATTTGCCTCATTGGTTGTTCTTTTGCTTGACGTGATCAACCCATTTATATATATAAAACAAACAAAGGTTCTCGTGTGTATGCTTTGATTGATCATATGAAATATATATATATAATATATAATTTTAAAGTTACTTCCTTCTACAAAAATGTCGTTGTTTCTTTTTGTGAGCCTGGGTATGTAATAACCCTAGAACGTTGTAAGCGTTGACTAGTATTGGTTTCTGTTATGTTGTTGCCCTAGACGAAAACATACGGTTAAATTATTATTATTATTTTTATGATAAGCGTGATTATGCACTTCGTGTATTGTGCAAATTATTAGGGCTTTTGGAATTAGAAGTTCACTATTTATATGCTTGTTAAGAAGGAAGTTTTAAATAAAATATGTCCTGGGTTGATAGAAGGGCATAAATTATTGATAGAACCCCATTTCGATTCTACTCTTTCGATGAGTAAAATTTGATACAATTAATGACCTTTATGGTGTTAAGATATGGTATGTTGATGATTCCTTGTGTGATCGATTTAATCATGTATCGACATAATGCCTTGATGGAGTAAGGTAATATCTTTCACGATTCGTGAAAGTTAAGGTTTTCATCAATCGCTTAAGGTAAATGAAGTTCCTTAATTTAGTCAAATTTGTTTTGTACTTCCTTCTTGATGAGTGACCTTTCATTGCAAATTTAGAATGATTGTGTTGGAAGGTCGTGAATATATTTTGTTGTCAAAAGGGAAAAGAAGTTATGGAATAGTTTGTTTATGTGTTTAACGTAATAATTGTGATAACATCGTTATAGAAGTTCATTATTGGAGGATATCTATCTTTGATGGTATATTATGTGTTTAATCTTTGCATAGGTTACTATAAACTTAGTGATGAGATGTAATTTAAGGAGAGTTGAGAGACCTTTTCCTTTGTATACATCGTTTATGGTATTAGGAAGTGAGTTGACGTCGGAAAATTTCAACCAAGTCTAGATTCATAGTTATGTTCCTCTAGAACGGAGGATTATAAATCTAAGGTATTAAGAAAATTGCAAGGATGTGTTTAGAATGCTAGATTGCCTACTCAACTTGGGTATTAACGAGGCTTGTCACTATTCCGGCCCTACGGTCATGTTTCGTGAGGGTAGGCTGTTAGGCAATGCCTATTCGGACATTCTTACCGTCCTTTCCACTTATCCTTATTAGCTATGAAGTCACTTATTTCCTAGGATATAATGGTTGTGGGTTTGAATATAATATTTTCATCCTTTAAACCTTTTTGATTACATGATGGAACTTTGTTTTTCCCTCGTTGTTCGTTTACCCTATTAGGCCTATGTCCCTACTTTAACGATTCCAAAACTATATTCTTTTTGCAGCTAAGATCGGGCCTGGTTTTTATCTTTGACTTCACCTTGAGAATGTGGATTGATGGGTTACTTTAGATTTCAATCACGTAATCTACGGGATTACATGATTGAAATCCTAATACTCTCAACTCTTGTGTCTAATCATTTAAATTTCATAGTCTTGTGTATTTGGTTGTCAAACTTTTTGTAGTTTTAGAGGTATTTTCATAACTAAAACTTATGGTTTTCTTCTTAGTTGATATGTTGAAAATTACATCTTGTTTCAAAAGGTTGTTAGAGGTTATAGCTTTGATCCATTTCTGGAATAGAATGTTTCCTTTCATGGTATTGTTAGCTGGTAGCTTATTGTTGCTATGTTTAGTCTTATCTTGCTCGGCTTCTCACGAACCGACTCGGGTTATTAATTGCAGATGGCTTACGTGGTTAGATGATGGAAAGACTTGTAGATTATTGCATCAATCTTGGTTATATTGTTCCTTTGTACACATGTGTATTATGTTATAAAAATTGGAAAGGACCTTTGGACATTTTAGAAGAAGGGTCGAGCCTAGTAAATGTATTGAGAGTATTGTTGTCAGAATGATTGAAACTTTGTGGCTTGTTTGGTTATCATGTGAAAGATGAAATTTGATTACCGCTTGGTTATGGGATATTCTTGTGAATTTTAATCCTTAGAATAGTAGCGAGGCATGTCCCATGTTATTACTCTCTTGCTCCCTAGTCATGGTTCAATAGAGATGGTATGTCCCTTTGATTTTGTGCATCATGTTGGAATGAATTGATATAACCTTGTTTTGTTTCCGTAAATGAGTATTGTTAAACCTTGCTCTTGAATTAAAATGTTGAGTTGTAAATCCTCCTGAGGCATAGTAGCAATGAGTTTGTAAGCACTATAAAGTGAACTGGATAGTCCTTATAAAAGTAAAACTAAAATTTATATATATGGATATATCAATGTAGATGTGGTCCACTTGAAACCTTTGAGACCTGGAACAATCGAGAAGAATCTATCTTTGTATCAAAATATGATTTCTTGTCTTTCCCCGAGCTAAACTAATAAACACTATTTTTTTGGTGAAACCTTAAATGATCTCATGGTGAAATCAATGGTTAGATTTTAGAAGATGATAGGAATTATTGAGTAGGAGGGAAATTGATTAATAAAACCTTAAATTTCTCTTTATCGTTTGAAATGTTTCCCCTTTGTCAAACTTAATTAAGTAAAGTCTAGATGGAACATTTAACCAATCTTGATAAACTCTTAGCCTCAATAAAAGACGGATAGTGGACAATGTGACCCTGAAGCTAAATTCTGTTGTCCTGTTCTGTTAACCCTTGCCTTGATTCATGGTGACATTCCTTAAGCAAGGTCAAAGTTTGATCCTTAAACAAGAAGGGCATTGTTATGAACCCTAAGCGGTACTTTTCACTCTATCAGAGCTTATGTCTTCACCTATGCAATAGAGTTGTGGAAACAGTTAGTTGGCTTGAGTAAGATTAATTAACCTTGTAAGAAATGGAAAATGTTCTAAAATCAAATGAATAAGAAAGATATGGACATAAAATTGATGATCCCAGTTTAGAAAGCTTGGCTTTAAGCTATTTAATCAACCGTTGAAAAGAAAGAAATTCTCCCTTGTGAAAAGAATTGTGTGAATCATTACATGAAATTTTATAAGAACGTAAATTAAGAATTAAGAGACACTTTAGTAAACAAGAAATTTCTCATGGGATGCCCTAGCTATGAGTGTGTCATGTGGATTGGAATTTCATGTTGCCTTGTCAAAAGAAGAGTACATTGTCCTTGATAGGTGTGAACGTTCTCGTGCTGACCTTGTGGTCTCCCCCGTAGCAAGTGGTTCCTGGTGTTGGTTGTAACCTTGTGACGATATGTTGTGCCGTGTTGTGTCAAAGCAAGTCAAAAAAAATTATCCTGTATTTCACCGTGTTGTCCTTGTGTTGATAATTTTGGTGTGTTACACTTTAGTATCGGAGCGTAGGTTCATGCTCTCGAACCTATGGGCCGGATTGGTGTTATATGATGATGTTACGTGGTGGTGGTGGTGTTACATGAGGATACTTTGCAAGATGATGATGATGTTGCATGATGATGATTTATATTGGAAGAGTAATGTGTTTTAAGCGTGATGTGATTATTGTCGTAATTGTGATATTGTGGATGCACGTGATGTGTATATCACTCGGTGCGTATTTGTCATCATGTTGATGTGTGGGGATGAGAGTATTCTCTCTCCTTCTTTTGGATTCTAGGAAGAATTCACGTGTGAATTATTGTTGTGATGTGTGAAAAGAATTCTAATGTGGATGACGTAGTGTTGGAGCATTGTGGCATATTGTGATATGTGGGTGTATCAATGTGTTGTATGACTAGTTGATGTTAAAAGAAACGAGTCAGACCATGATGTTTTTACCATGTTCTAAAGAAACGTGTGTACCACCTTGTTATGTTGCAATGTATCTTATATTGTGATGTACTATGTTCATCGTATGTATGTCTGTGCAAATAGGTAATGCTTCATGTTGTGATTTTGGGTCATACGGTGAGTGTATGAACCCTATCGTATGGTGATTGCACTTTGGGTGCAGAATGTGGTAAAGTGATGTATTGCACCTTGTGAATGTATGATTGTGATCTACCCCGTATACCTACCATACGTGAGACGTTATGGTAGCTATGTGTGTACCACCATGGTGTTAGTAATGTAGTTACATGTTATGTTGTGAGCCTTACATTAGCCAACCCCGAGGGAGATCGGTAGAAGTGTATGTTGAGAGTGAGGAATGGTGTACCATGGGTCAATAACTCGAGTCAAAACTCGGTTTAGTAGATTACATGTGACTCTTTCCTCTCTCCCTATGTGGTTGTATGTATGCAACCTTAGTGTATCTATGACTATGTTTAGCCTCCTTGCCGAAGGGTGGCGGGATTGATATATATTTTACTTAGCCGTGAGGCTCGATGTTCCGAAAGTGCCAAAGAACTCATTGAGTACCCCCTTTGGTGGCTAGGATAAGGCCACACAGGTTATCGTAATGTGACATTATTATAAGTTGATTTTATTCGTAAGTTGAGCTTTTTACTTTATTTTACAAGGACCAAGCATATTTTATTGATTGCAATGCTTTAGAATTTTGGGCATTTCCTTGGTTTGTGGCACTAACATGGGGATTTCAATACTAACTTTGGCTATTTGACCATTTATTTTAGCTTGATTTGGGGTCTTCTTTTAAATTTGGGATTTTTACCGCCTTGCCCAAGGCTTGTACTTTGCCACTTGGCACTTTGACTGGATTGTTGTGCTGGTTCTAATGTCGTGATGTGTGGAATAGGGTCATGGGATGCACCATGGATTGGTTGGACCTATGGACCCGCTTTGTTGTATGGGGGTACACCCCAAGGGGTACATATAACTAGCGGGTTGTTGAACCACGCGTTATTATGTCACTTGGGTTAGGAGTGTTCGAACTCGATGTGCCTTGGGCACAGAGAGACAACCGACCTCCTTGAGGGAGGCATAAGAGTTTGAGGGAGGCATAAGAGACTTGAGGGAGGCATAAGAGTTTGAGGGAGGCATAAGAGACTTGAGGGAGGCATAAGAGACTTGAGGGAGGCATAAGAGTTTGAGGGAGGCTTATGATATTTGTCTGTATGGTTGATGTTTCAGGATATATGTTGAGTTATTGTGATGTTTGGTAGTGGTCTTTTGATGTATGTGTTACTCATGTCAGATGGTTATGTGTTGTGATGTTGTGGACATGTCATTGATTCCCTTGTGGACACTATGTACCTGTAGCATGGTTTGTTGTTATGTGAGTCTTTCATTGATGCAAATTGAGGAAATGTCTGGTGGATTGTAGTACTCTTTTGTTTGAGTATTTGGTATGTCAGTCATTGATGTGTGATGAGTACCTATGTTATGGGGAGTGTGCCTATTCTATTCCGTAATTGTGTAACCTTTTGTGGTGTAATACAATCTTGAAGTATATACTTGTGTACTTGTGAATCAGAGTAGTGTCTTGTGAGCCCGAAAGGGTTTGCACGTTACAGATCCATGTTGGGCACCCACAATAAAGAATAAACCAAAACTCTTCAATGATGAAATTTTAAAAGGAATTAAACTAAGAATAATGTTAACGGAAAGAGACTAATGAAAATAACAAACAAGAAAGAACTGCCAATCTTCACAGAACATTTAAAGTTAAAATTTCTGCCAAATGTTCCTATGGCTACCCTATGGCCGTGCTTTAATAAGCTAAATTTTAAACCCTAGGGTGTAATGTCTCCTCTACTGTCCTGGCTACAAATCTTTTCCTTTCCTATGTGTAATGTCACATCGAGGATGATGCTTTCTTAAGGGGAGGAGAATTTAATGCACCGTGGGCATTGGCATCCATCGCCACCGTGGCCTCCTCCCAACCACCCGGCCGCATTTGACACTGGGCGCCTTGTCCGTCCTGCGTGAGGTCCGAGCGAGTCACTTTTTTCTTCGACATGATCTGCTCTTGATTCTCTTTGAATGCGAGTAGGTGGAGTGTGGACACGTTTTCTTCCTTCGACGCGTGTGGTGGTTGGGGGTGTCTTTCCCGGTTGCGTGGGCATTTTTGCTTCCTCTGGCACATTTTTTTTTCTCTCGCCTAGGTCGCTTTGCGTGAGCCCGGTTTGACGTGGGTGTGGATGAAGCTACAATATAGTGTAGAAGGCGTGTTACCTCCCTTCTCTTGGGCACGGAGAGGAGTGTTCTCGTTGCACGCAACCACGGTCGTGATCGGGCTTGTTGCAAAATCTTCGCACTGCAGCATGTGAAGTCGCTATTTTGAGTGCTTCCAACGAGCAAAGTTGTCCACTATGTTGTTATCTGCTCATTTGACCGCATCCTCAAATTCGAGTTCTCCTTCAGGGTATTTGTTTGTCAGTATCGACTACGATGGCACCAAATCGGCATCTTCAGACATTTCGCTGGCTTATAGCTTGGAAGAATATGCCAACGAAGTGGTAATGGTTGTCGGATGTCCCATGACGCAAAGGAGTTGCGATCCCGTGCTCGCAATAAAGCGCCGAGCTCGGTCTCTCATCACTGCCATTTTTGACGCCCTTCTCTCGCAATGAAGGCCGTTTCTACCGGGGTTGGGCTCGACCTGGATTTGGAAACCCTGCCTGACGAGCTGCTCGGGGAATGCAAATCCATGGAGACTTACGCTCGCCTTGGGGACTTTCAAAGGAGCTTAGCCTGCGCGGATCGCCTGAAAACAAAAGGCGTAGATTTGTTCAAGGAGGGAAAGCTCGGCCTGGAACAGATGGCCATGGTCGACGGAGTATGCGACGCGGTGTACGCTCCAACAATCGGGTGGTCCAACCTTGTTATCTGCTCGGCATTAATTACACCCTCAAATTTGGGATTCTCCTTCAAGGAGACGGATCACACCCACGGGCAAGGAGATCTATGCAATGTTGGAAAAAAATGTCTGGGAGATGAAGGTAGCAGAATATTTATCGATTCAACATGCACCGAGTGTGTATCTCCAAATCGACTATGTGATAGAGTGAGAATGCTTCCAGCAGACTTGATGAAATTTATTTACAAAGACTCCCTACCGAGACCATTGCTCAATCGATGTAACTCATGAAAGAGTATCCCATGGAGGCGGATCTATTTCAGATTAAAATATTCATGAAACACAATTTGCTTTGCAATCATTTGAGTTGCTTCAACGAGTCACCAAGTTGGCGGTGCATAAAGGTCTCTCGTTGGTTTTGTCGCACCTGCAAGCTTCAAATGAAATGTTTTATTTGCACAAGCAACACACTTGATATTTTGTGGCAGCTTTTTCACTGGTGTGAAAATACATTTGGTTTGCTTTCTCGGGAGGTCATGGGTTTTGACAACGAGAGTATCATAAATATACAATCACTCCCTGGAGAATATTTCTATCCATTTGGTGCAGGCAGCGTGGGTTACCCTAATGAGGTGTGCAAACCCAATGTACACATCCTTACCGCAAGCCTTGCCTAACTTATGCGCTTGAGTACTACTAGGCCTCGCCCTTATGATGGGTATTTGGTTACCGATATAGATTCAAGAAAAGTGCAAGAGGAAAATCCGGTATTGGCTAATGCTATAGGCCGTGTGATAGTTCATTGCCTGCACCACAAGAGCGGCTGCACTTGGCAAGGGCCTCTTTCAGAGAGTATAGCTCATGGTAATGGTTACCAGTATGGTTCATCCCCTGTTGTATGTAATGGCACCCGGTTTGTTCACCGACAAGGACAAGAGCATGGCCAAACAGAGTCTGGACCTTTAGCAGGCTGAGGAAGAGAAGCTGCGCTGGTTGGGTTGCTGTTGCAGGCCCCGTCCATCTTGTGATCGACTGCTGGATGCGTTAAAACAGGCAAGATAGACTAACCATATACATAATATGCTAGTATCTAATAAACCTCTTGAAATGAAACTTTTTCTTTCTAGAAATTGGTTTAAATCCGTGATTTTGTGGATTTGCATTCAGTATATGGTTAATAGTTTGTTACTTCTGGATTTGCCTCTGTTGGTTGTTCTTGTTGACGTGATCAACCCATTTATATATATAAAACAAACAAAGGTTCTCAGTGTATGCTTTGATTGATCATATGAAATATATATATATATATATAATTTTAAAGTTATATAAATTTTCCTTCTACAAAAATTCGTTGTTTCTTTTGTGAACCGGGTATGTAATCGCGCCTAGAACGTTGTAAAGGCTTTGACTAGTATTGGGCTGTATTATGTTGTTGCCCTAGAGGAAAACATATAGTTAAATTATTATTATTTTTTTTATGATAAGCGTGATTATGCACTTCGTGTATTGTGCAAATTATTAGGGCTTTTGGAAATTAGAAGTTCAATATATATGCTTGTTAAGAAGGAAGTTTTGGGCCGAAAATATGTCCTGGGTTGATAGAAGGGCATAAATTATTGATAGAACCCCATTTGATTCTACTCTTTCTATGAGTAAAATTTGATAAAATTAATGACCTTTATGGTGTTAAGATATGGTATGTTGATGATTCCTTGTGTGATCGATTTAATCATGTATAGACATAATGCCTTGATGGAGTAAGGTAATATCTTTCACGGTTCGTGAAAGTTAAGGTTTTCATCAACTGCTTAAGGTAACATGAAGTTCCTTAATTTAGTCAAACTTGTTTTGTACTTCCTTCTTGATGAGTGACCTTTCATTGCAAATTTAGAATGATTGTGATGGAAGGTCGTGAATATATTTTGTTGTCAAAAGGGAAAAGAAGCTATGGAATAGTTTGTTTTGTGTCGAACGTAATAATTGTAATTACATCGTTATAGAAGTTCATTATTGGAGGATATCTATCTTCGATGGTATATTATGTGTTTAATCACTGCATAGGTTACCATAACTTAGTGATGAGATGTAAATTAAGGAGAGTTGAGAGACCTTTTCTTTGTATCCGTCGTTTATGGAATTAGAAAGTGAGTTGACGTCGGAAAATTTCAACCAAGTCTAGATTCATGGCTATGTTCCTCTAGAACGGGAGGGTTATAAATCTAAAGTATTATGAAAATTGCAAGGATGTGTTTAGAATACTAGATTGCCTACTCAATTTGGGTATTAATGAGGCTTGTCGCTATTCCGGCCCTGGTTATGTTCAGTAGGTAGGCTGTTAGGCGATGCCTATTCCGGGCATTCTTACCGTCCTTTCCACTCATCCTTATTAGCTATGAAGTCACTTATTACCTAAGATATAATGGTTGTGGGTTTGAATATAATATTTTCATCCTTTAAACCTTTTGATTACATGATGGAACTTTGTTTTTACCCTCGTTGTTCGTTTCTAGCCTATTAGGCCTATGGCCCTACGGAACGATTCCAAAACTATATTCTTTTTGGCAACTAAGATCGGGTCTAGTTTTTATCTTTGACTTCACCTTGAGAATGTTGATTGATGGGTTACACTTTAGATTTCAATCATGTAATCTACGGGATTACATGATTGAAATCCTAATACTCTCAACTCTTGTGTCTAATCATTTAAATTTCATAGTCTTGCGTATTTGGTTGTCAAACTTTTGTAGTTTTAGAGGTATTTTCATAACTAAAACTTATGGTTTTCTTCTTAGTTGATATGTTGAAAATTATATCTTGTTTCAAAAGGTTGTTAGAGGTTAGAACTTGATCCATTTCTTGAAATAGAATGTTTCCTTTCATGGTATTGTTAGCTAGTAGCTTATTGTTGCTATGTATAGTCTTATCTTGCTCAGTTCTCGCGAACTGACTCAGGTTATTAATTGTTGCAGATGGCTTATGTGGTTAGATGATGGAAAGACTTGTAGATTATTGCATCAATCTTGGTTATGATGTTCCTTTGTACGAATGTGTATTATGTTATAAAATTTGGAAAGGGCCTTTGGACATTTTAGAAGAAGGGTCAGTGCCTAGTAAATGTATTGTAGAGTATTGTTGTTGTAACTGTTGAAACTTTGGTTTGTTTGGTTATCATGTGAAAGATGAAATTTGATTACCGCTTGGTTATGGGATATTCTAGTGAATTTTAATCCTTAGAATAGTAGCGAGGCATGTCCCATGTTATTACTCTCTTGCTCCCTAGTCATGGTTCAATAGAGATGGTATGTCCCTTTGATTTTTGTGCATCATGTTGGAATGAATTGATATAACCTTGTTTTGTTTTCGCAAACGAGCTTGTTAAACTTTGCTCTTGAGTTAAAATGTTGAGTTGTAAATCCTCCTAGGCATAGTAGCAATGAGTTTGTAAGCACTATAAAGTAATGATAGTTATAAAAGTAAACTAAAATTTATATATATGAATATACAATGTAGATGTGATCCACTTGAAACCTTTGAGACTGGAACAATCAAGAGATCTATCTTTTGTATCAAAATATGAGTATTTTCCCGAGCTAAACTAATAAACATTATCCTTTTATGGTGAAACCTTAAATGATCTCATGGTGAAATCAATGGTTAGATTTTAGAAGATGATAGGATTTAATAAGTAGGAGGGAAATTGATTAATAAAACCTTAAATATCTCTATATCGTTTGAAATGTTCTCCTTTGTCAAACTTAATTAAGTAAAGTCTAGATGGAACATTTAACCAATCTTGATAAACTCTTAACCTCAATGAAAGATTGATAGTAAACAATGTGACCCTGAAGCTAAATTTTGTTGTCCTGTTCTGTTAACCCTTGCCTTGATTCATGGTGACATTTCTTAAGCAAGGTCAAAGTTTGATCCTTAAACAAGAAGGTCATTGTTATGAACCCTAAGTGGTACTTTCCACTCTATCGGAGCTTATGCCTTCACCTGTGCAATAGAGTTGTGGAACAGGTGTTAGTGGCTTGAGTAAGATTAATTAACCTTGTAAGAAATGGAAAATGTTCTAAAATCAAATGAATAAGAAAGATTTGGACATAAAATTGATGATCCTAGTTTAGAAAGCTTGGCCTTAAGCTATTTAGTCAACAGTTGAAAAGAAAGAAGTTCTCCCTTGTGAAAAGAATTGTGTGAATCATTACATGAAATTTTATAAGAACGTAAGTTAAGAATTAAGAGACACTTTAGTAAACAAGAAAATTTAACAAGAAATTTCTCATGGGATGCCCTAGCTGTGAGTGTGTCATGTGGATTGGACTTCCATGTTGTCTTGTCAAAAGAAGAGTGCATTGTCCTTGATAGGTGTGAACGTTCTCGTCTTTGACCTTATGGTCTCCCCCGTAACAAGTGGTTCCTAGTGTTGGTTGTAACCTTGTGACGACATGTTGTTCGTGTTATGTGTCAAAGCAAGTCAAAAAAATTTATCATGTATTTCATTGTGTTGTCCTTGTGTTGGTAATTTTTGTGTGTTACACATGTTGTGCACTATTTCCTTTATGACCAGAATTTTAATATGCCAAGATTTCATAGTGAAAAAAATCTCAAATTTCAAAATGGAACTTGATTACAATGACAACAATGATCTATGAACCTCTAGGAATCGAACAAGATTTTCAACAATTTTCAACACATGCATGGGAGGCTTAAATCTATATTGGGGCTAGTGAAAATATTTAAAGATTTAAAACTAATTATCTTTCCCTTTTAATTTGTTTTCATTTGGGAAGAAAATGAGTAGAATAAGAAGGCTCTTCCTTTATTTTGACATGAAACCACATAGTATTTCAGGTCGACATTTGCTGATGTTTTCAAACTTCATGACTTATTTATTGAAGACATTAGTTCACTACAACATTTTATTTTCCACTCTGTAAAAGGATTTGTGGGCAGCTATGGAAGCATTATTCAAAGTAAGGTACATGCCTCTCGTCCTAAAAATGCCACACAAAATCGAAGCACTTCATACAATGGTTCTTATGGATTAGAAAGAAGAAAAGGATGGAGACGATAAAAGTTCAATCTGTGGCAACATTTATGTGGGCTGGGATCAAAATCTACGTTAGGAGGATTAGGAGGATTGGAGAGGCAGCAGAGCAATTTAGACTTATAATAAAGCACTTCAAAACTCAATCATAAGTAACATGTGCAATCCCCATCACGAAAATCCTGCTACACAGCGACAAACGGATATTAACATTGGTGCTTCAAAATATACGTGGGGCAAAAACTACTTTTGACTCATAAAGCAAACAAAATGTAAATAATATAAACCTTTGACCTCCCGCGCTTCGATCGGGTTCGAGTTGAACAAAATAAAGGACAGAAAGCAAAGGGACACAAGAACAGAAAGAGAAAGAGAAGAGACCGCCATAGCCATATTCAACACTGGTTTTACCGTTGAGAGAAATTTATAGATCGCCTTGATAAATTGTCTAGAAAACAATGAAATCAGCCATAAAAAAGAAAACATTGCTGTCAATCACACACAGCGATCATTTATCGCCTGAAAGAGGAGATGTCCGTAAATATCATATAACGATTCTTGTTCGAATTAATTGTGCAGGCGTGGGTGTCAATCACTATTTTACAATGCAATGAATGGAAATTGCAGGCTGACAGTGATCCTTTCTGTGATATGACACGTAAATATGGATGAAATATGCAATAAGTTTTAGATAATATAAGTTGAAAAGTCTAAACATGGTTTTATGAATTAATGATAAATATTGATTTAAAATCATTAATAGTAATTTAGGGATTTATAAATTTATTGTTCTAGTTTAAAATTTTAGAAAACAAAACAAGTACTTTGATGAAAAAGCATAAATGATTTAATGTTAAAATTTAAATTTGTTTCCATACATCGTCATTTTGAGAGATATTTGCCCTATCTAGCAATTGCATGTGTACAATGCAATTACGCTGAATGGTATATGTTATTAGAAAAAGACAGTTATTACACACACACATGAATAAGGGTGTGATTGAAATACTGATTTTTAGTAAAGCCATAAAGGAACATGTATAAAAATATCATTAGAAGGAAAATCCAATAGAATTAGTTGTGTAATAATTGATCCCTTTATGCAAGTGAGACATGTAAGTATTGCAAAATATCACTCTCTAGTGATGAATGCTTATTGAATGGTTAAGTTTGTTGTCAAAGTAGAATTGAGAATGAGAGTGTTTAACATATTATCTCTCCATGAAACTAAAGGAGACAAAATATGCAATATATATAAAAAAACATCCCTGAAATGGTTATGCAACATTCCAAATGGATTCTTTATTACCTCAAAGTTTGGAAATCATTGATAGAGCATTTAGAATCATATCCGAATGATGCAAGAAACCAACAAGTAGTAAAAGTACATGAGGAGTGATCTGTGTCATATAAAAAAACCCATGAGACCCATTGAGGTAGAAAAACCTAAGATTAGTTGGAAAATTATGCAATAATTTGTTTTGGTTTATAAAGAGTCTACAATTGTTAAAGGGAAAATGAACACGTACTGTTGAAAGTTTTAGATTGTGTCTTCATAATCCACTAGAATATAATTTTCATTTATTAACATGAATGATTAGAGGTTAAGGTTAAAATTTAGGGTTAGAAAGTTCAATTAGGAACAATAATTCCTCACCATACCCACTCTCTAAAGCTATAAATATTCAACTTGGATTTTTCTAAAATTAGTGCATTCAAAATTTCCTAAATCAAAATTGGATAGGAAAACTCACCTTTCCATTGATATAAAGAGTCCTCCTAACTCCTCATATTTCTCAAGTTATATATTTGGTGGGCCTTGGGGTGAAATTAATAAGAGTGGGAATTATTTGTGTGGGGAGAAAATTTGCCCCAAGGGTGGGTATTTCATGGACTCGTGGGGAGAAATTTTTTGGGAGGAGGAGTCTTCTCATAAAATCAAGGATGATGTTTTTGTGGCCATAGGAGAAATTTTGGAAATTTCCCGCGTGGGGGGTGAAAATCCACCTTTGCACCCACGCTCTGGTATTCCATTCTCCTCATTTGTGGGGGGACATGTGGCACCTCCTAAGCCAACGTGGGGAAAGGGGCAGGTGGGATAAAACAGATTTTAATCCCGAATTTTGAAAAGGGTAAATCTCTTACGCCTCCGTCATGCCTGTGGAGTGACATGTGGCTCTCCTAATGCCAATAAGAACTATCACCGGTGGGGGAAGATTTTAGAAAATTTCTCAAATTTTTAACAAAAAGCAAAGAGGAAAATGAACTCCCGCTCCTCCGCCGATGCCTGAGCAACGCCACGTGGCGAGCTCCTAATTGGTAGGGAGGTAAGTGGTGTGGAAAATTTAGAAATTTTTCCAAATTTTTAGAAGCGTTAAGTTAAAAAGGATCCACCTCCTCTAAAACAATGCCTCATGGTGCCATGTGGCGGCCTCTCGATTAGAAGTTAAAGGACGATTTATTTTTTAAACAAGGAAAATTAGGAAAATTTTCCCAAAATTTTCCAAATGCTAAGCTTAAAAGGATCGACCCTCTGAAATGCCTCGTGGTGCCAGCATGGAAGCCTTTGATTCTATGGGGGATAGAAGGAAAATTAGGAAAATTTTTGAAAATTTTCCAAAGCGCTAAGGGAAAATTCGGATGCCTCATGGTCCACAAGGAATGTTTTTTTTTCCCAAGATTTTTGAAGCCAAATGAAGGTTTTTCCTCAAAAACTTTAAGAGGCCATAACTTTTGATAGAGAGCTCGTTTTGGGAAAATGAGACTTTTTGGAAATATCTCGACATGTCCTCTTTTTAAATGAATCATTAAATTTTTAATTTGATAAAGTTTAAGGAGTAAATTTTCAAGAAAATGATCTATAGCCTTTTAAAATGCAAACTAGTAAATTTTAACTTATAAGATTTGTTCAATTTGATCTCCTTCCTCTCTCAACATGTCAAAATAGACATGGAGAATTTTTCTTAGATGGATTTAAAAGGATTTCAATATTCAATTTTTCGATTGATTAACAATTTGAAATTTTACATCTTTGACAACAAAATGAATAAAAAAGGTCTTTGAGCTTTCGATTTTTGCTAAGTTTTCTAAAAGTTCTTAAGTATTTTAGTTTGGTCTAGATGAATTTTTACATCTTATTATGTCCAATTTAATGTTTCATTTCTTATTTATTTTTATAGGTTCAATCTGTGCATTTTGATTAAATATTTTACGAGTTAAAAACATAAAAAAAGATTATAATTTGAATAGATCTATCTTCCATCTTTTTTTTCACACTATAAAAGTATTGAATACATTCCCATTCAAATCTAATTATCTTTGATTCAAATCAAAGTATTAAAACAAGAATACTCAACATGATTTCAAATTTCAAATCTTTCAAAAAGCAGAGTATTACATTTTTTTCATCACGTATTTTTTTCTTCTTTCAAACAGAGATTTCAAATATATTTAAGTGATCAAGGTTCAATATAACAATGCAATTTGAGAAAGGTAATTACAATCATTTATGATTCAAATGACAAATTTACAACTTCTTTTTTTCTTTCATTCTTCAATTTCATCATATGAGAACACTTTCCTTTCTTGCTTTCAAAAAGAAAAACAGAGTATGTCTCTTTCACATTTCAAATTTCACACTTTCATAACCACTAAAACATCTTTCCATTAAAAACATATACAAGTTCATCCACTTCAAGTGGGAAAGGTTACAATAAATTTCATTTCACAAGGGGTCATCAAACTATCTTTTCTCCTTTGCTCCAACAACAACATGCATATTTCTCATTCTTCCAAATTTGATCATAACAAAGAGCAGGGAAAGGAAAATCTCTCCACCCAACCAAGACATCAATGAAAGGAGAATCCATCCTTCTTCATTGGCCCCCGAGCCCCAACCACAATGCAATAAAAGATGTGATCCAACTCATGGCAACAATAGGCTTCCACAAACACACAAGCAACATTTTCACATTTAAAAACATAGTCCAAAACAGAATGTAGTTTACAACTACATTAAAACATGAAAAACAATACTAAGGCTTCATCAAGCAAGCCAAAGGAGTAAGAAACTATGGGGATGCTTCTTATGCCTCCCAAAGGGAAATGGGTATCACCACCTGAATTACAAACCACCAAAATATAGTATATCAAAAAATCTGACATTCCTTATGCCTCCCCAAGTACCCCTTATTCCTCACATTTCCTTATGCCTCCCCAACCTCTTATGACACCCCATAATGAGTAAAGAAATGCAAGCTATTTCTTTGTAAGGTGGAACCCAAATCCCAACTCCCTCCACCCTTATACCTCCCTAAAACACACTTGTGCCTCCCAAAAAATAAACCCCATAGTCTTCTCCTACACCATTCCTAGGCCATCTACCCAACAACCCACAAACATGCCAAAACATTCACACATTAACATTTACATTCATAAAAGAAGAGCATTTCAAGAGCCAATCTTACCTCTCCATGATGGAGTTTCCCAAGTTCCAAACAATAGATGTTTCCAAGAAAACAATCCAAATCAGCCAAGCACAAGCATGCAACAATCTTCCAAAAACTTCTTCAAGCAAGAGCTCCCAAAACAACAAGGAATTTTCCCAAGAATGAAGTCTCCAAAATGAAGCAACCCCAAAACAAGGCAAAAATTTGAATTTAATAGAAGAGGGAAGGGAAGAGGATGAGGTGGGTCCATGTAGGATGTCACATCACACATCCTCAACTCCAACCCCAAAGTCAACTTCATTCTCCAATGCATAATAAATAGGTGGGTGAATAATATGACAGTTTACTTACACACTCAAATCCAACCCACACCCCAAAGGACTGAAATTAAATCATGTAAGAAAAGTGCAATTAAAACCTACAATTTGCCTTCTCAAAAAGCATTATAAAAGTCTAATCTCAACTCTCAACCATAGGTATGGTTGGTAATTAAATTTAAGAGGTATGGGACAAGTTTAACTTGTCCCACAAGCCTCCAAATCAGCCTCCAAGGACAAATTCGAATTTCCAAGAAGTGGAGTGTTTCACACTCAAAAAGTTAACTTACACATCACTTACACATCTCTTACAACACTTTAATTCAAGGCCAACAACTCTATTAATTACTTTCTTATGACATATTTTAATTAATTATTTTAACAACATGATTATCTCAATATTACACACCATTTAATGAATAATAAAAGGGTAAAAGCACCACAAAATAAACACATGCAAACATAAACAAAGGGACCAAATAAAAGAAATACATAAAACCCCTTGGTCACATTTAAAGGTGATCCCCCCATGGGAATCCCTAACACACACAAACACACACAAACAAATTAGTTGCCATGGTGACCTTGTTGAATTCATCTAGAATTTAAATGGTTGGTCTCAATCCCCGATGTGTTTGTTGTGATATTTTAACATATACAAAACACAAATACCTCCTTGACCTCGTGGCCATATCGAACATCCAAAATAATATAAATATAATTCCCAAAATCATCTAGATATATGAATCACAACAACATCAAAGCAATCTAACAATATCATTTATAATTTATCAACAACTATATCATCATCCAATAATTTCCATTTCTATGTCTACTCACAATATCCAAATATCACAAGTCCGAACAACATCCATAATATAACCATGTCAAATAGTATATCATCATCATCAACATATAAAATGTCTCTAATAATCATCATGCATCATAACTGAATCAAGTCAACAATAATCCATGATCTAACATCTAACATCATACTATAATCAAAAGTCCATAATCATGTCCATAATATAATCAACAAGTATCATGATTAGTATAAAAAAAAGGTGTCAAAGGAAGTGGGCACTACATCCCCCTCCCCTTAGACTCAACTTCCTCCTGGAAGTCATTGGAACAAATGTGGAAACTGAACTCATAAAATGTAGCATCCTCCCATGTAGCTGCGGTCTCATCATATTGTCCCACCGCACCTGCACTGATCAACCTCTACCTCGAAGGCCCAGGGTCCTACGATCTATAATGTGAATGGGATCCACCATCACCTGCCCCTGATCCTGCACCTGCAATGATGTCCAATCTAACACATGAGAAGGATCTACAACATATCTCCTAAGAATTGAAACATGAAACACATCATGTACGTGAGACAAGCTAGGTGGTAATGCTAGATGGTAAGCCAAAGGGCCGATACACTCCAAGATCTCAAAAGGACCAACGAATCTAGGATCTAACTTAGAACCTTTTCCATAAAGGATAGGAATCTTATGTGGTATGACATACGAAGGAACACCTTCATGCCCACATCAAAACTACGGTCAGTCCTATGTTGATTTGTGTACTTCTTCTACTATCCATGCCTCCTGTACAGTCTCTATGATCAAAACCACTGCTGCTCCATGTCCAACAACAAAGCTGGTCCAAGAGAAACCTATCCTCCTCTAACCTATCCCAGTTAAGAGGTGTCCTACACTCTCTACCATACAAATCCTGAAAAGGAGCCATGCCTATAGAAAACTGAAAACTATTATTGTAGGAAAACTCCCACCAAGTACGAGGTACTCCTCCCATCTAGACTATGATCCATCACATACATCCTGAGCATGTCCTCTAAAATTTTATTCACCCACTCAGTCTGTCCATCTATCTCAGGGTGATATGTTGTGCTGAAATTGATCTTCATCCCGAGGGCATGCTGCATGGTAGTCCAGAAATGGGAAGTATACAAAGGATCGTGGTCACAAATAATCTTCACAGAATCCGTGTAACCTGACGATCTCATCCAAATATACCTATGCCACTACACTAGCTGTATAAGTGGTCTTCACTGGAGAAAAGTGAGCCACTTTTTTCAATTTATCAACCATGACCATGATGGCATCGTGGTGATATCTCGACATCGGTAGCCCAACAATGAAGTCCATGGAAATGGTGTCCCATTTCCACTGGTATAGCATGAGGAAAGAGAAGGCCAACTAGATGTTGATGCTTGGCCTTTACTTTCTAGCACTCTAAACATCGTGACATGAACTGAGCCACATCTCTATGAAGTCCTCTCCTAATGATACAACTGTCTCAAGGTGGCGTGCATCTTCTTCACCCCGGGATGGGCTGAATAGGGTGCATGATGTGCCTCCGCCAAGATGTCTTGCCTCAAGCCTCCATCTCTGGGAACATAAATCCAGCCTCTATGCCTAAGAAGACCCGCCTACCTCTAAATAAAAACCATCAAACTTCCCCTCGAGGGGTCTTTGAGACTCGATCTCTACTCGAACTGCAATGTAGAAGCTATCAAGAGGAAGATGCTGAAGAATCTTGCTCCGCAAATCTGTGCTCATTGAGGTGGCCATAGCCACATGTCTTCATCTGCTGAGAGCATCTTCCACCACATTCTCCTTCCCTTCACATGCTCTATTTCCATATCATACTCACAAAGAAACTCCATCCAATGCCGACTGACGAGCATTGAGATTGGGCTACATGAAGAGGTGGCGAAGACTCAAGTGATCTATCCGAGTGTGAATCTCTGACCAAGAAGAAAGTGCCTCCATCAAACCAAAACATGCACAAATGCCATAAGCTCAAGATCATGAGTTAGATAATTAATCTCATAATATTTGAGTTTGCGAGACTCAAAAGCCACTACTCTACCCTCCTGCATCAACACACCTCCAAGCCCTACTAAAGAAGCATCTATGCAAATGAAAACTCACCTGTGGATCCGACACTGCAAGGATAGGTGTTGTAGTGAGACATTCCTTTAGTGTACTGAAGGCCTACTCGCACCTATCCGACCAAACAAACTTCTTCCCTTTCCTCTAAAGGGAAGTGATGGGGTGTGCAATCCGAGAGAAGTCTGAACAAATCTCTTGTAGTAACCTACTAGTCCCATGAAGCTGCGCACCTTAATCACAGTAGTGGGTGTTGGCCAATCCATAATAGCTCTAATCTTGGAAGGATCGATGGTGATACCTTCCCCAGAAATGATATGACCCAAATATTGCACCTCCGTCTAAAAGAATGCACACTTCTCAAGTTCTCGTAAAGTTGCTGCTCTCGAAGACACTGAAGAACTGCGAAGGTGCCCTCATGCTCTCACACGCGTATGTGAGTAAATCAAAATGTCATCAAGGAAGATGAGCATGAAGTGATCTAATAAGGTCCTAAATACCTCATTCATCAAACTCATAAACACTATGGGGGCATTCGTCAAACCAAAAGGCACCATTGTGAACTCATAGTGGCCATATCTCGCATGAAGGAAGTCTTATGAATGTCCACCTCTAAAATCCTCAATTGATGGTAACCTGACTTAAGGTCTATCTTAGAGAAAGTTGTGGCTCCCTTCATCTAATCAAACAAATCATCAATGTGCGGAAGGGGATAATGATTCTTGATCATTACTTTGTTCAGCTGGTGGTAATCAATACACAACCGTAAGGATCCATCCTTCTTCTTCACAAAAATCACCGGTGCACCCAAGGGGATACACTAGGATGGATAAGGCCTTTCTCTAGGAGGCCCTCCAGCTGCAACTTGAGCTCGTAGAGCTCTGGGGTGGTCATCCGATAAGGTTCTCGTGAGATAGGCTCTGCTCCGGAACTAGATCTATATGAAAATCAAATCTAACGTGGTTTCCCCTAGAAAGACATCTATAGACTCTCTCAAAATGGGGTGATCATCTAGTGATGGTCCACTAGACCCATCCTTTGATCTTGTCACACTAATGCGAATAACATACATCTAACAACCCGTTACACACATCACTTAAGCTGCATAGCAGAGATGGTGCAAATAGAAACGGGTCTCTGACCCCTGAAATCACCGACTCAACTCCAAATCATCTCGCACAAGATATAATCTTGTAGTAACATCCATCTTGGCCCTATGTGCAGAACCAATCCATACCCAAGATGACTCCATAAGAGCCCAAAGGAAGGATACGAAAGATCCGAGGTAGTGGTGAAAGGTCCCAAATCCACCACACACTCCTTAACTAAGGAGTCTATAGAGATCTTGGCTCCAGAAGCCATCTTAACATCCCAAATATGACCCTGCCTAACTGCCACCAGCCTGCATCACTCTACTAAAGATGGTGCAATAAAAGAATCAGAAGAACCAAAATCAAACAGAATGGAGGTAGGAGTATACCACCAATGTTATTTGTAGTCTCAATAACTATACTTTGATGCTCTGCTTGGTAGTTTTCAACTGTTGCATACATCCTATGAATGCACCCCATATCACCAACAATAGGCTTTGAGATCTGTGTCTTACCCTTGTTATTAGGGTTTTGTGGGCAATCTCTCCAAATTTGTCCAATAACACCACAACCAAAACAACCACCTGATCCTCTCCCCTGTGTAGCAGGTCCACCGGTACTCTAGAGGTATATGGTGTGGATCCTGATGATCCGATTCTGCTGGTCATTGAGGTCTCTACTAGTGAGTTCCTTCTTAGTGAGCTCTGACACTACCCCGTGTCTGATGGGACCCTAGGAGGAGGCCCCATACTCGACCTCTCTGTGCATCAAACCTCTTGTGGAGGTCTATAAGGTGGGTGGAACTCTATATGCTTATTGTGGTCTAAAAGATGACCGTGTTAAACCCCTGTCCACCATGAGGAAGAGGTACCGACCACCTTGATCTCGTTGTCCCGCATCTACTATATGTAACTCCGGACTTGGCCTCTAGCCTATTGGGTCTTTCCTCGAGTCTCCTCTATTATATAGGCCTTCTCGATGGCCTCAGCTAATGTCTGTGGACAATGGATCGCATTACACCTCTAATGTCAGATTCAAGCCCCGGATGAACCTATGGATCCACACCTGCTCATCCTGCATGTAATCAACATATTGAGTAGATCTAGAAATCTACTCTCATACTCAGCCACTGTAAGAGATGTCTGTTGGAGGTCATGGAACTCATCTATCTGTTGTTGTATGAACCTCTGTGACAAATATCTACTCTAGAAATGCCCTCAAAGAGCTCCCAGGTAACTATCTCAGAATCAACATGGAGCTTCTACTCCTCTGTCTGCCACCAAACACCAACTCCATCCCTCAGTAGATGGATCACAACATAAGATTTCATGTTGCTAGAACAAGGATAGAGCTTGAAGCATCCGACTCAAGCTCACCAACTAGGCCTCTCCTAAAATCCACCTATGTCACTAGAATAATGTGATGGCCAAAGCTTCAGGATCTCCCTGATGTGATCTCGCAATTATGGTCCGATAGCCTCTAGGCCTCTCTCGCATGCTCATCCCTAATCCTAGGGCTACGGACACTCTCTCTATGTCCCGAAACTTGGTCACCCTATCCCCCCGTGGTGACTCTTCTCTGGTGACTCGCATGGAAGTTCTCTCTTCCATGCTCCTCACTGGGTCGAGGAGATACATGACCCTCAATGGAAGTGACTCTATCATGTCTAGCTGCATGTCCTCTTACTGATCCTCCACATAGAGCGACATTAAACATCCTGAAGAGTCTACAAAATGGGGGTAGGATGGATGCTACAACATGACCTAGTGGTGGTAAGTCTAGTTCTTTGTGAAAAGACCCCTCGTCCCATATGCGCCTCCTACATAGACTAAGGCAAGAGTTAGTTCATCTTTCTAATTTTTATTTAGTTTCCATGTTTACTAAAATATGTTAAAAGTGTGCTAGGTTTAAGGTTCATGTCTCAAGTTTTCTAATGTGCCCAATGGCATAAGATTTTGAACCACCGCTCCGATACCAAGTGTAACACCCATTAAAAACAACCCACTTGAGACCCAAGAACAACCTAGGATTAGTTAGGAAAATTATGAAATATGTTTTTTTGTTTAAAAGAGTCTACAACCTGGTTATAACACAAAAAGTTGTCACTAAAAGTTCTAGAACAATTCTAATCCACTAGAATATACTTTTCTTTTATTATCAATTATTAGAGGTCACAAGGTCCCAAAATTTAGGGTTAGAAAGTTCAATTAGGTTCAGAGGGTAATTCATCACCATACCCACTCTCTAACAGGCTTAAAGATTCAACTTGATTTTTCTCAAAATTAATGCATTCAAAATTTCCTAAATCATTCCCATTGGATATGAAAAACTTTCACCTTTCTATTGATATAAAGAAGTCCTCCCAACTCCTCATATTTCTCAAGTTATGGGCCAAGCAAGCCTTGGGGTGAAAATTTTCCCCAAGAGTGGGCTGTGGGCCTGGGGGAGAAATTCTCCCTAGGGGTGGGTCGTGGGCACCAGGGAGAAATATTTTCGAGAGGAGGAGCCAGGTCGGTGGGGACACGAGAGACATTTGGAAATTTCTCGCAGGGTGAAAATCCACCTTTGCACCTACGCTCCCGCAAGTCTGCCGCAAGTCCGCAAGGGACACGTGGCACCTCCTAAGCTAACGCAGGAAAGTGGGGAGAGGGATAAAATATTTTTAATGCCCCGATGGGTGAAAAGGGTAAAATTCACCCACACCTCCACCGATGTCTCGAAATGCCACATGGTAGCTCTTGATTAGTGTGGGGTGGGAGGAAAATGTAGAATTTTTTTCCAAAAATTTCAAAAACACAAAAGGCAAAAAGGAACCCATTCCTTCGGCGATGCCTTGTTATGCCACGTGGCAGCCTCCCGATTGGTCGGGTAGGCGAAGGGGGAAAATTTAGAAAATTTTCCCAAATTTTTCTGAAGCACTAAGTTAAAAAGGATTCACCCCTCCACTAACACCTCATGGTGCCATGTGGTAGCCCTCGATTGGCAGCGGGGCCGGTGGGGAAAATTAGGAAAATTTTCTCAAAATTTTCCAAAGTGCTAAGCTTAAAATGGATCCGCCTCTTCGGCAATGCCTCATGGTGCCTTGTGGTAGCCTTTGATTCACATACGGGCGGCGGGGAAAATTAGGAAAATTTTCCCAAAAATTTTCCAAAGTGTTAAGGGAAAATTTGGGCCTATGGGTCTGCTAAGGAAATTTTTCCCAATTTTTTTTAATGCCAAATGAAGAAAAACTTCAGAAAGCCATAAATTTTGATAGAGAACTCGGTTTGGGAAAACAAGGACTTTATGGAAAGCTCTTGACGTCCTCTTTACTCAAGAATCATTAAATTTTGATTTTGATAAAGTTTAAGGAGTCAATTTCAAGAAAATGATCTATCAGATTTTAAAGTGTAAACTCAGTAAATATTAACTTATAAGATTTTTCAATTTGATCTCTTCCTCTCTCAACATGTCAAATAGACATGGAGAATTGTTATTAGATGGATTTAAGAAGGATTTCAAGATTCAATTTTTTTAATTGATTTACATTTTAAAAGTTTACATCTCTTGACAACAAAATGATCAGTAAGAGGGTTGAGCCCATTTTTTCTAAGTTTTCTAAGAATTTCCTTAAGTATTTAGGTCTAGATGAATTATTTTAGATCTTTGTATGTCAATTTAATGTTTCATTTGTTATTTCTTTTTTTGTGAGTTCGATCTGTGCATTTTGGATAAAATACTTTCAGATTAAAAACACAAAACAGAGATCATTTTGAATAGATCTATCTTCCATTTTTTTGTCTTCTAAGTATTAGAATACATTCCCATTCAAATATAATACATCCAGTTGATTCAAAACAAAGTATTCAAAGACAATACTCAACTCTGATTTCCAAGTTCACTCCTTTCAAAAGACAGAGTATTACATTTTCTTCATTTTTTTTTCTTTCAAACAGAGATTTCAAATAAATTTAAGTGATCAAGTTCAATACAACAATGTAATTTGAGAAAGGTAACACAATAATTTATTGATTCCAAAAGACAACTTACAACTTCTTTCTTTCATTCTTCAATTTCATCATACAGAACACAATTTCTTGCTTTCAAAAGAACAAAACAGAGTATGTCTCTTTCACATTTCAATTTACACTTTCATAACCACTACAACATCTTTCCATTACAAAACATATACAAGTTCATCCACTTCAAGTGGGAAAGGTTATAATAAGATTTCATTTCACAAGGGACTGTCTAAATTGTCTTTATCTTAGCTCCAAAACAGCAACATGCATATTTCTCATTCTTCTAAATTTAATCACCACAAGAGCAGGGGAAAGACAACGCTCTCCACCCAACCAAGACATCTAATGAAAAAGAGAAACCATCCTTCTTCATTGGCCCCGAGCCCCAACCACAATGCAATAAAATATGTGATCCAACTCATGGCAACAACAAAGCTTCCACAAACCAACAAGCAACATTTTCACAATAAAAATAGTCTAAATGTAATGTAGTTTACAACTACATTAAAGAATGACAAAAAATACTAAGGCTTCATCAGCAAGCCAAACGGAGCAAAAAAACTATGGGGATGCTTCTTATGCCTCCCAAAAAGGGAAATGGGTATCACCACCGAATTACAAACCGTCAAAATATAGTATATCAAAGCCATAACATTCCTTATGCCTCCCCAAGTACCCCTTATTCCTCACATTTCCTTATGCCTCCCCAACCTCTTATGGCACCCCATAACGAGTTAAAAATGCAAGTTATTTATTTGTAAGGTGGAACCCAAATCCCAACTCCCTCCACCCTTATACCTCCCTAAAACACACTTGTGCCTCCCACAAAATAAACCCCATAGTCTTCTCCTACACCATTCTTAGGCCATATACCAAACAACCCACAAACATGGCAAAACATTCACACATTAAAAATTACATTCATAAAAGAAGAGCATTTAAAGAGCCAAGCTCTTACCTCTCTATAATGGAGTTTCCCAAGTTCAAATCAACATTTGTTTAAAAGAAAACAATTCAAATCAGCCAAGCACAAGCATGCAACAATCTTCCAAAAACCTTCTTCAAGCAAGAGCTCCCAAAATAGCAAGGAATTCACCCCAGAATGAAGTCTCCAAAATGAAGCAACCCCAAAACAAGGCAAGGAATTTGAATTTAATAGAAGAGGGAAGGGAAGAGGATGATGTGGGTCCATGTAGGATGTCACATCACACATCCTCAACTCCAACCCCCAAAGTCAACTTCATTCTCCAATGCATAATAAATAGGTGGGTGAATAATATGATAGTTTACTTACACACTCAAATCCAACCCAGACCCCAAAGGACTGAAATTAAATTATGTAAGAAAAGTGCAATTAAAACCTACAATTTTCCTTCTCAAAAGCATTATAAAAGTCTAATCTCAACTCTCCAACCGTAGGTATGGTTGGTAATTAAATTTAAGAGGTATGAGACAAGTTTAACTTGTCCCACAAGCCTCCAAAATCAGCCTCCAAGGACAAATTCGAATTTCCAAGAAGGTGGAGTGTTTCACACTCAAAAGTTAACTTACACATCACTTACACATCTCTTACAACACTTTAATTCAAGGCCAACAACTCTATTAATTACTTTCTTATGACATATTTTAATTAATTAACTTAACAACATGATTAATCACAATATTACACACCATTTAATGAATAATAAAAGGGGTAAAAGTACCACAAAATAAACACATGCAAACATAAACAAATGGACTAGAATAAAAGAAATGCATAAAACACCTTGGTCACATTTAAAGGTGATCCCCCCTCCCATGGGAATCCCTAACACACACAAACACGCACAAACAATTACTAGTTGCCATGGTGACCTTGTTGAATTCATCTAGAATTCCAATGTGGTTGGTCTCCAATCCCTCGATGTTTGTTGTGATATTTTAACCTACAAAAAACAAATACCTCTTTCGGCTTCACGCCATATCGAACATCCAAAACAATATAAATATAATTCCTAAATTCATCTAGATATATGAATCACAATAACATCAAAGCAATCTAACAATATCATTTATAGTTTTATCAACAACTATATCATCATCCAATAATTTCCATTTATAGTTCTACTCACAATATCCAATTATCACAAGTCCGAACAACATCCATAATATAACCATGTCAAACAATATATCATCATCAACATATAAAATGTCTCTAATAATCATCATGCGCATCATAATGTAATCAAGTCAACAATAATCCATGATCTAACATCTAACATCATATTATAATAAAGTCTATAATCATGTCCATAATATAATTAGCGATTATCATGATTAGTATAAAAAAGGTGTCAAAGGAAGTGGACACTACAATGCCAATAGTGCGGGAGACCATCGATTTGTGACAATGCTTAAGATGACATAGTAGTTAGCCGCCGCAGAAGGAGTCAAGGAGAACTATGAAAAAGAAGTAGAAGTTGAATAATTCACCGCCCAAAGATATGGACCAAAACACGGTGACGATGATTATGAGTGCCATAAGCGATGACACAGGTATTGACACCATCTTCGACTCTTCCTTCTCCAATTGCATCAAATCCCGAAATCATTTTTTTGCCTTAACTCTCTCTATCATGAAAACATATCAAAATAAGCCCACAACATGACACCCTATAGGGTTGCATCCGAGCTACGCCATGGAACTTGATACTTACAACAATACATGATATGTGCATCTCTACCCAGCCTACTGTGCACCAGCTCAGACCTTACAACAACCTCCTAGGAAACAACAATGTTTTTTTTTACCATTTCTTTACCCTTGGGAAAACCCCCATAGTCATCATCGACGTAGTTATTCTCATCACGTGTCTCATCCTCCACTCACATGCTCCTAGATTGTAAGATGTAAGCACCAACGTTTTGCAACTCTTAATGTTACCAAGGACCGAGAAGAACAACGGTTTGACATTGAAATTCATAGTGGAAAGGTCCATTCAACAACCAACCGTGAAGAAGTAATAATCCCTAATGACCAAAGACGTCAGCTCCCACGATGCTCATCGACAAACATATCTCTCATGTGGTGATTCATCTTATAGGGCCATGACACGGGTGTATAGAAATAATCCCCGTCCTCCATGTAGATTCTTGTTTCGGTGGATGCTATGACCAAACGAACAACAATTTGACATCAGAACTCATAGTGGTAAGGCTCATTCAACAACCATTGACCATGAAGAAGTGGCAATTCTTGATGACCAGCCCATTTTATCCAACGATGCTCTTCAACAAACAAATCTCTCATATTGTGATTCCTCCCACGAGGGCCAACACTTGGGTGTGTACAAAGAATCCCACATCCTCCATGTAGATACATGTTGTGGTGGATGCCTTATATTCCCATAGAAGTACCTCACAGTTCACAATCCTTGATGGGACCAAACTTCTCGTACTTGGCCAAACAATGTATTTTTAAAAAGCATACTCATATGATATTTCTATTACAAATGAAGATTTGAAGGCAATGACGCCCCACATGTTCCTTTCCATATGACCGGAACAACAAAGAGGAAGTGTTGTTGAAATAGATGTGGACATAATTGGTTAGGCGTGCACGTCATAGATTAATTTCATGGTGGTTGATAAGGCGTAAATATGGCTGGTGATGAATACAAGATGTTTTCAGGGATCCCAGAGATTTCCACCTGTAAACACACCTTCACATCTTTAATCAACTAATACAAGTACCATTAAACCCGCAAAACTTCAAGAATCTACGAATAAGTTACCGTTAAATGGAAATAAACAAGGAAACATTTTCTTTAACAGTAGAAACCTTGTCCATTACCTTAAACAACATGTAACCTTATCGACAATTGACATTACAATCAACAACTTTTTCAAATTGAGCTTCTATTTCATCATAATTTCAGTCTTCTGAGTAATAGACTCTCCAAATTGAGTTTCTCTTTGATAGAATGGCATCTATCATGCTAAAGACTTTTCCTCGGGGGTTCTGTAACTTAACAAAAAGCTTCAAATGCGTTGTTTTGCCTAACCCTCACGCACATTCGCGGAGTGAATTCATTCTTCCGAGGTCAAAATTGAATTAGCAAAATGCTACAGTACAACGGTCGGGCACCTGGCTGTTGACCTGTTGGTCTTGAGTTCAAATTTTCGCAAGTCCCTCACAAACGTGTGTGAGGGATAGGCTATTCCCAGATGCGTAACCAGTTAAAAGCATGAGCATCCACTTGTGTTTTCAAACAATAGAGTCACTTTGCATTTTGCATGCAAGCAGAGGATATCTCTTCATTTGGTTAGCTTACATGTCCGATTCATAGAACTACATCGTGATTTGGGAAAAGGCGTGATTCACGAAACTGCAGCGTGATTGAGAGGCATAACGAAGAACACACAAATTTGTTTGTTGCATGCCCCAATGGTTGTGTTGATGACAGCGGAGGAGCCACGAGGGTGGCGGGGCTTCCAAGCAAGCGCTTGAGCCACGACCAATTATTCTTGGAAGTACGGGAAGCCAAATTTCCTTGAGCTCTAGTGTGTGTTCGGCGTCACAAGTCCGCAGCTCCTCGGTCCAACTGCTCCTGTGGTTAATTGAAGATGTTAAAATTAATAGTCTCCTTGGAGAGAGTAAAATGGGCATCGCTGATGTGGTGAAGGTTTGGGAGATGAATGGCTCAAATAAATTCAATCGACGTTTATGTACAAATTAACCTTCAACCGTTGATTTAATTAAATTGTTCATTGTCGGAATCCCCTAGGTATTTCCCACTATGAAAAACGTCTTCTACGTAAAAATTAATTTTCTTTCAACGTAAAAATCTATATTCCAAATCACATGCATCACACAAAAACCCGCATAAGAACATAGGACTCCAGTGGTCCTTGTTACAGAATTGTCACGACTATAGGAAGAAGACACACCAGACTAGTAAAACGTATACACAACTTTCTCACCAATTTTGTAGAAACAAGATAAAAGGAAATCCAATTAAGAATTATCATTGAAAATTATTAATGAAATCTATATGCCCAATCAAGTTGAGACACATACTATAAATTTTGGAGCAGCTTTTAAGGTAGAAGATACAAAATCAACAAAGTAGCCAAATACAGCTACGAAAAAGTTAAAACGGCTACGGAAATGTTCAAAACAGCCAAAAAAGGTTCAAGACGGCTACGAAATGTCCAAGACAAATGACTACGGAAATGGCCAGAATAGCTCCAAAGAGGAAAAATATGTTTATGTAGAAACTCAAGCAGCGTTTCAATCAGTGGTAAATGATGATTCTTGGCTATGGCATTTTAGATTTTGGTATTTATATTTTGGAGTGCTGAAATTACAACATATGAAGAATATGGTAAAAGGTTTGCCATTAATTGAGAAACCGAGAAAAGAATTTGTGAAGGTTGTATTATGGGCAAACAACATAGAGAGTCATTTCCGGTTGGAAAGGCAAATAGAGCTACAGCTCCACTTGAGATTGTGCATTCAGATATTTGTGGGCAAATGTAAACACCATCTATAGGAGGTTGCACTTATTTTCTTACTTATAGTGATGATTTCATAAGAAAACTTGGGTTTATTTCTTAAAACACAAGTTTGATGCATTTGCTTATTTCCAGTAGTTCAAGGCACTTATGGAGAAGCAAAGCGGCCATTACATCAAGTATCTAAGGACGGATAGAGGTGGTGAATTTTTATCTAATGAATTTATAATTTTTGCAGATCTCATGGCATACACAAACAATTTATAGCCGGTTATACACCTCAGCAAAATGGTGTGGCGGAGAGGAAGAACCGAACAATTATGGAGATGGCTCGTAGCATGATGGCAGCCAAACATCTACCAAATGAATATTAGAGGTGGCGAGGCGTGGCAACCTGCTGTTTACATCATGAATAGGTGCCCAACAAAGAGTGTAAGAAACAAAGTCCCTCAAGAGGCTTGGACAAGAAGGAAACATAGTGTTTCTCATATGAAGGTATTTGGATGCATAGCATATGCGCATGCTCTAGATGAGTTGAGAAGGAAGTTAGATAATAAAGGACAAAAATGTATATTTGTTGGTTACTCGGAGGAAACAAAAGCATATAAGTTGTTTGATCCTATCAATAGGAAAGTTATAATCAGCCGTGATGTTCAGTTTGTGGAGGATGAAGCATGGGATGGAAGCATAGAGAGAATTTGTCAAAATTGCAGCTCCATGTCCCTAATGATAATATGGTGGATGAAGTGTTTCCCACACCAAATATAACTCAAACACAAACTCCTTCCAATCCTAGGATGGTACCACAAGTTGCATCTCAAGCTACACCTTCATTCACACCAAGGAGATCTTCAAGGCTGCTGTCCACACCAACAGGACAACAAACTTCACAAGCATCTACACCGACATCTACATCAATCGGTATCCTTGGAGCAACACCATCTAGCACTCCAAGTAGTTCTTCATCTCCGATCCAACTCTAGCAAGCATGATGCCACAAAAAACAAGGAGTTTGAGTGAGTTGTATAATGTTGACACAACTAATTCATTTTCAGCTTTTGCTTTATTTTCTCATATTGATGATCCATTAACATTTGAAGAGGCTGTGAGTAGTGATATATGGGCAAAAGCCATGGATGAGGAGATTGAATCCATTGAAAAGAACCAAACATGGGAGTTGGTTGATTTGTCGGAAGGCAAAGATGTAATTAGTGTCAAATGGATTTATAAGACTAAACAAGATGCTGATGGGAAAGTGTAAAAGAATAAAGCAAGGCTAGTTAAGGGGCTTTCTGAACAACCCGGTATAGAATTCAATGAGACATTTGCTTGGTTGCTCGGTTGGATACAATTATGACTGTTTTAGCTATTGCTACCCACAACAAATGGCATGTATATCAAATGGATGTAAAGTCTACATTTTTAAATGGTTATTTAGAGGAGGAAGTGTATGTGGAACAACCACAAGGTTATGAGCTACCGGGTCATGAAGACAAGGTGTATAGGTAGAAGAAAGCTCCAAGATCTTGGTACATTTGCATTGACTCTATCTCATTCAAAATGGTTTTCAAAGGAGCGGTTGTGAACCAACATTGTACATCAAATTCAACAAGCAAGGTGACATTTTGATTGTTTGCTTGTATGTGGATGATCTAATCTTTACCAGTGATCTAAACATAGATTCTTTCAAATGAGTAATGAAGAATGAATTTAAAATGACCGATTTGGGTCTTATGAGGTATTTCTTGGGGATTGAATTCCATCAATCCAATGATGGTATATTTATTTCTCAATCTAAATATGGAAATGAAGTTTTGAAGAGATTTAATATGGCAAGGTGCAAGGTATCCCCAACACTTTGGTTATGACGGGGATGAAGTTAAGCAAGGAAGATGATGGAGCATGTGTGGATTCTACATTGTTCAAGAGGCTGGTTGGAAGCCTTATGTACTTAAGAACCACAAGGCCGAGATATTATGTATAGTGTAAGTCTGATTTCAAGATTTATGGAGTCTCAAAAGACTCACATTGGTAGGCAGTAAGAGGATATTGAGGTATGTAAATGGTACAAAAGATTTTGGTATATTGTGTTCCACTTCGGATGATTTCAGTTTTTTTGGGTACACTGATAGTGATTGTGGGGGTAGCATAGATGATAGGAAAAGTAATTTTGGGTATACTTTTCACTTGGCACAGTGTTGTGTCATGGGCATCAAAAAACAACCCATTGTGACCCTTTTCGGTGAAGTTGAATATGTGGTAGCCACTAGTGTTGTGTGTCAAGTTGTTTGGATGTGAAGGATGTTGAAAGATTTGATGCATGATCAAAAGGAAGCCACTACAGTATTATGTGATAACAGTTCAGCCATAACATTATCTAAAAATCATGTGTTTCACAAGAGAACTAAGCATATTGATACGAGGTATCATTTTATCAGAGAGCTTGTAAGCAACAAAGAAATTTGTCTTGATTTTTGTAGGTCTGAAGATCAATTGGTTGACATATTTAAAAAACATTGGCAAAAGAGACATTTTAGTATTTATGAAGTGGCTTAGGAGTTTGTGACTTTGCACAAGTTAGCAACTCGGAAAATTGTTAGTTAGCTCCAAAAATGCTACAACAGTTTTTGAACAAACTTGATTCAAATTTCCATGATCTGCAGCTATTCATAATTAAGGGGGAGTGTTGGAAAATCAAATTAGAATTTAATGTGCATCTAATATCTGTCTTTCCCAGATTTAGTTCCCTGACATATCAGATTTGCATTTAATTATGACTGTTGCACATTTATTTTTGGTTGATTATTCTCCCTAATTATCTCTTGTTAGAGATTTTGTGTTGACTTGTAAGGCAAGTTTTTTATGTAGGTGTTTATTATCAATAGCATCTTGTTTTATTGGGAGATGTTGAAAGAAAAAGGAGGAGAAAAATAAGAAGAAGAAGACGAGAATAAGGAGAAAAACTAGATTTGGGAGAAGGAGAAAAGTGCGCGGTTCGGCTCAAGTCTGGACTATTTTTCTTGATGGAAAAATTCATTTCTCGAGTTGTTATTGTATGAATGAATGTTTTGTGTGCGGTTGTAGCTACATTCATTATTGGGAATATATATATGTATTCTTGAAGCAATTTGATGCCCAGATCGTGTTATTTGTAGCCAAGTGTGTTATTCTATTTTGTTATAAATTTCTATAGCTTCTCCTTTTTCCCTTGTTTTGCATCATTTAAATCACTTTGCATTTTATTTTCTATTTCTATTCGAATATTCTAGAGTTTATGTAGATTCTAAAGTTTTGGTAGATATTCGCATTCCCTTCATAGAGTTCATATTCAATGAGTTCTCACTCCATGGCTTGTGCGGACCACAATCGAATCTAAGCTCTGTATTGGATCTATGTATATTGTACATTTTATTGATGACTACTCATGAGATTGGTGGATCTTGTGACAATTTATCTTATTAGTGAATAGAGCCATGATTAGCTGGAATGGAGGCTCAACCAACATTCAAAGAACATTGTAGATCAATCCTTTTTACATTTGAGTCTTGTTCACTACCATTTCTTATGTTCACATCCCTTCTATTCATGTGATTTGGAGAACATACCATTAATAATCCATCGTGCATTGGGCATACTATTATGCTACTAGCCACATCATAATCTGGTTCAAGTTTTTCTTCTATGACCATTGCTTGCTACATTGACATCCATGCCCGGTGTCTTGAGAAATAATCTCAAAGTTGTGCAATATAATATTTGAAATTTGTGACAGGTGAGTTGGCTTTGAAATTTATTTAGAAGAATACATATACGTCAAAGTTTTAAAACTTGAAGAAAGGGATAGTTCTCATATTACAAATTTTAATTTTATCGAGTCGGCTCTGTTAGGATTTCCTCCGCAAACTTGTCATTCCATGGCTTTTTTGGGCACTGCGGATAGTAATACCATCAATTTTCCTAGGGTTTCTCTCCCTCTGGGTGCCTCTATATAATGACCTCTCCCTCTTCAAGCTTGGTTGTTGCAACCGTGACTGGAGATAGTGGAGCTTTGATCAATGACACCGCCTCATAAACACCCTCAAAAGTTCATCCTGAAAGTCTTCCACGAGGTAATGCTTTCTCTTCCTGATGTTGTATTACCTATTCCTGATTTTAATACTTATTCTCAATGGTTGGAATAATTTTGTCTCATTAAGTATTTTGTGGGTTGCATTCCCTCTAAAAGCATGCACAAATCTTGGGTTAACATGACCTCGACTCCTCATGGGGTCCAAGCTTGATTGTCAAAGTACAAAATATGACTAAAGGATTTTTCCTTTTTCAATTTTATGGCCAAACCAATGCCCCTAGCAATTTGGCCTAACATGCCACTTGGCATGTTTGCAACTCCTTGCTGGTCCTCTCTCCATAGACCAAAGACTTTGTGGTTTCTGAGTATGCTACACTTAAAGTGTCAATCTTTGTAGAATTTCCTGGCCTACCCTTGCATTGTCTTCATTTTTTGCATCAAATTACTTCTTCCATAGGGTGAGTGGTCTGCCTTGAACCACAATATTTTTATCACGCTCGTCCACAGAGGCGTGTATGTGTTGAAGTATATCTTTCTTAGGAACTGAAAGAATTTTTGGAAATCCAGATGGGAGACAAACGTTACTCCCAACGTATTTTATATATCAACTTTCCTAACACTTGTTTCCGATGTCAAGCCTCTGATCATAAGATCAAGGATTGTCCTCTTTATGTCCTTCGCAATCACCCATTAGCCAAAATGCCTCCCAGAAATAGCCAAAACCCCTAAGGAGGAATGATGACAAAAACTAGAGGCTGGAAAAATAGGAATAAAATCAGCAATCTAAGGCCTCTGGTTAAAACAACCCACATGAGCTAGCTGTTAAAGAATAACCCCATATCCCGCAAGCTAAGGAGCCAAGCTGTACTTACTACTAAGGAACCAACTATTATTTTCAACTTGCCATTCAAGTTACCTAAATTATGCAGCATGCCCAAGGAAACCTCGGTTCTCACGGACCGAGAAAAAATATGTTTACAATGTCACCATCTTTTGACCACGCGTTGCTTTTAACCAACAGCTCACATGGGCCATCAAAAAGGCCATGAAGTCCTTCTCACATATTCGAGGATCATAGCCAGGTGCAAAATGTAGATTCAACAGAAGAGGAGTACAACATTGAATACACCGAGTAGAAGAAAATTGATCTACAGGATTTTTTGCAACATAACACTACTTAATTCCTGCAAAACCAGTTCAATTCCCTTGATGGCTTGGATGTGGATGACATGGCACTTGATCATCATTGCCGATGAATTTTTTATCTTGGAATGTTTGGGGTCTTACAGACTCTAATCGCAAGTATGTTGTTTGTGAATCTCAACAAAGATTTTCCAATTTAGATGTTTTGTTTTTGCAAGAGGTGAAATTCATAATTTTTTAATTAAAGATGGTTTGTAAATCCATCTGGCCTAACATCTTGACCTTTACAGTAATCATGAAGGGGGTGTGGGGGCTTAATTTCCCTTTTTGCACCCAAATGATGGCCCTTTTTGATTGACCATGGCATAGACCCCACCAACCATGCCATATGGGTCCTCTTTAATGTTGATGACCACCATTTTGGCCTCATTAATATATACACCTCTAACAATGCAGCCGAAAGGGACAATCTTTAGCAGTGGATAGATTACACAATTTCTTATTCTTATTGGGTCATAAGTGGTGAATTTAATATGGTTGAGTCACCCATTGACAATAATGTATTAGATTTAATATCTTGCACAATTTCTATTTCTAATTCTTACAATGATAATGTATTAGATATAATGTTGAACAAAATTGAGAATTTAAATGCAGAAGCACAAGCCTACCACAATATGTGGTCAAGAGACAAGATCCTTATAGTTATTATGAATATAGAGAGAAAAGGATTTGGTAAGTTTTAATAAAATTTCAAATAGGATTTAATATATTTTTAAATTTAATTAATTATTTTAATTTTTTAAATGCATTCCAAGTATCATAATTTGAAGAATGAGGCAATAATGTTTGATGCTCATCTCAAAAGTGCAAGGAAAAATTTAATTGCAGTTGTTGATTTGAAGAAAACATTTATCACTTTAAACAAGTAGAATAATACCTTAAGAAGGATCATAAAGGTTAATGGAATGGATCTTGAAATATTGTGTAAGAGGAAAATAGAAAACGATCCAACGTTATTATCATCCAGAATACAACAAATCTAGAATGTGAAATAATTTGTTGTATCAATGCAAACAGTATAAAGGATCTTGTTCGATGCGGAGTATTAAAGGAAGGTTTCTATATTGATGAGATAATAGCGCAAATAAAAGACTCCATTTCTTACGATGAAGCTACAATATTAATATGGGAAAATTGCCTTTTGTAAATTTGGCTTTGGAACCATATTTCAAAAAAATGGTTGTAAAAAAGTTTTTCTATTAAGACTATAAATAAATATATTGTTTTTATATTTTTCTTCTTCTTTATTATATAAAAATATAGAGTGTTTACGTAATGCCCCGTTTGGCGGTTACCCAGGTTCTCGGCGTAGTGACCTTTCCCTCATTGGGCGTCGAACGACTGAGTGTAATTCTGTTGTCTTAGACCATGTCTCAGCGATGTTTTAGCACCCCCCCCCTCTCCTTCTGGCGTCCTCGAGTCGTTATCGACACCTCCCTTTTGTGGACTGTGTAATGTCCTGTGCGTTATCCTTTTTCAAGGGGATCTTGCTGTCGACATTATTAATATTTTAATAGTTATTCATAGGTTGCTGGCATTCTTTTCGGTTTGCATTTTTTTTAAAACCAAACTAACTGGTTTATTATTCTTTAAATATATATATATATATATATACACACATGTATAGATATAAAAATAAGATGAAATGAAATAAAATATAAGTAAATAAATAAATAAATAAAGGAATGTTGTGGTTGCGTGGAAAGAAGGGGGGGTAGGTGTGTGGCGCAGGTTGGAGGAGACTGAATTAAAATCAAAATTTTAGGTTCTTGTGCCTAAGGCTCTACCGTCCCTCACCCCTTTCTGCCATCTAGACTTGGTGCGTGGCCATCTCCCACTGGCCTTACCTCTGCCAGCCGCCCCACCTTCATTTATTTCTGATTTGCAAATCTCTTGCGTCCCTTGCTACCTGCTCTCTTTATCCTTCTCTGACCGCATGAGATTTTCCTTGGATGGACTGCGTGTGGGTGGTTGAAACGCCTTTTCTCCCTGGTTGGTGGCGGACAACATTAAGTTGGTATACAGTTGTGTGAGAGTTATTGAGTGCACTATCTTGAAGATTCAAAATGTGGTTAGGGCTCTCTCCTCCAAACTGCGATTGTCCTCGATGTGAATAGCTGAGGTGAATGTATCAATCCACTTCATTAAGTCTGTGGCAACTTCTGGTTGAAGGTCTTTATCTCCTTGGCATCAAATCTGAACAGAGCATGAAGGAGTCTTCAACTGTGACAGCTAAGAATGATTGTCCAAGGTAAAACAGTGGTGATTATGTGATCTCAAATGGGTAAGAACACCCATGGAAGGTGTTGAAGCCATTCTAAGCAGTCCACAAGCTTCAAAAGGTGAAAAACAAGTCTCAAATACCTCCTCAACCTTGATCAGTGGTCTTTTACCAGTCTGTACACTGTAGATTGTAATCACAGGGAGAAAATAGATGATTTTCATGGCGTCTTTCCTTCTGGTTCCTCCTGCGCATGTGTTTTTTTTTTAGATGGAGCTTCAAGCTAGTGAAGCAGACGTGTTGCCTCCATTTTCTTTGAGTGCTGCGAGGTGTGTTCTTGTCTGGGATCATGCGGGCAGGCGACTCCGCATGGTGATTTTTAGCCCAGCGGAGACAGGTTCAGCAGAATAGTAGAGGCCTTTTGAGTGCTTCCAACAGGCAGGTTGTCCAACTATGTTGTTTTGCATTGCTGTATCGATCGATGCATCCTCGATTAGGTTTCTCCTTCAAGATATGTTATCAAAATCAACTATGTGACAGTGAGAGTGTTACCAAGAGACTGATGAAGTTTATTTCAAAGATTCTCTATTGAAACCTTTCTGCTTGTTTTACGATGTAACCCATGGAAGAGAATCTCATAGGCGTGGATCTGTTTCATATCAGAATATTCATGAAGCACAATTTGCTTTGCAATTATGAACTTTAGGAGATCAATGAAGGATAGAGGAATTAAAAAGAAACTTGGATGTAGTTGGATTAAAGGCAATAAAATGGTGCATGCTTTTTGTGTAGGTGACAGATCACACCCACAGGCACAGGAGATCTATGCAATGTTGGAGAAAATGTCTTGGGAGATGAAGGTAGCAGGATATCTTTCAGATTCAGAACCTTAATGTATGTGTTGACTGCCACACTGCACCAGGTTTTGTCCAAGATTGTTGCAAAGCAAATTGTTGTGAGAGATGCAAAGTGGTTCCATCACTTTAAAAGAAAAAGAAAAAAGGAAAATTGTGATGTGTGATAGGGGAAGCAATCCCAGAGTTGCAAAAGGGGCTGAAGTGAGAAGGGCCGGAGGAGTTGGAATGATCCT
>CM031235.1:278407078-278449350 GCA_018340775.1 Taxus wallichiana var. yunnanensis | reverse complement strand
CCAACTTTAGGTTCATTTAAGCGATTCCAAGTATGTAAGATCAAATAAAAATAAGCCAACATATACTAGACATTTATTTTAATGTCTATAAAGAAAACAATAAACTTTTGATCGATGACGTGATATTCCTTTCGCATGAAGTCAAAGAAGAAATTACTCTCAAAACCCCAACATACTATAGATTTGATGGAAACTATAAGACTAATTCAAAAATCTATATTGAATTATGTACATGATTGAAACTTGCAGGAGAGCACTAAAACATGTGTAGATCATTTATAACGTTTAAATGCATGATTTGCATTTGAAATACATAATTTTCTTCCAATTTCAACTATATATTGTGCATTTTTATGGAATAAAGTAACTACCTTAAGGTTCTTAAACTTATTTTTACACATCGATGTTGGCTTCTCTGAAATAAAAAACAAATTTTCTCCAGTTATACATGGTTCAATCTTAAAGACATTTTGAAATTGATGAGAACCTTATTTGAAAAGGAGTAAATAGTCCTAGCGGCAGTTAGAGAATATAAAATAGAAACATGTTAGTTATGGTTATGGTTATGATAATCTTATTCTCAATAATATCAATGGTTATGATTATGATGATCTCATTCATAGAGTCGAATGGGCCACTCTATGGTATTTTTCGTAGATGATTTGTATTCTACTTTTTTACCCCTTAAGACAATGCAAGATGTTTAAGTTCTCTATTGTTTGATGTCTTCCATCGACTTTAATGTAAATGATGATACAAAGGATTTGAGTTGGTTTCTTTATTCTTCTAAGAAACATGTTCTCATAAGAGAGTGTATTGTTCTATCAAGTGTTATTTTATGTTGTTTAGTACTTGATGATTGGGTAGATCTGTGGGGAATAAACCAAATTAAAAAAACAATTATTTTTAACAGAAACAGTGATGACATTTAACAGTGTGATGGGGGAGCTTAAAGAGGATGATAAAGAATACACACATATTTTCATCAGCCCCCATCGAATATCATTGAGCCAGAAGAAAATGACATGAATTAGATCATGGAATAGAATTTCAATGAGCACAACATTACCCTAATTTCTTCTTTTACATATTTCCCCTTCCTTTACTTTCCCTCCCACTATGTATCACCTCCCTCATATCCTCCCTTATTGATGTTTCCATTCCACCCTTATGGTAGTAATAGTAATTTATGGTTTATGTTTACTTTGGATGTTTATGGTGGATGTTTACTTTCTAGATGATTTGTATTCTGCTTTTGTTACCCCTTAAGACAATGCAAGATGTTGAAGTTCTATATTGTTTGATGTCTTCCACCAAATTTAATGTAAATGATGATACAAATGATTTGATTGGGTTTCTTTGTTCTTATAAGAAACATGTTCTCATAAGAGAGTGTCTTTTGCTATCAAGTGTTATTCTATGTTGTTGGTACTTGATGATTTGGTAGATCTGTGGGGATTAAACCAAATTAAAAATATTTATTTTTGATTGGAAAAAAACCATTAAGCTTAAATATGGTGGAGATGTGTTGTCTTCCCTTAACAAGGAGTTTACCCTAAACATAAGTATTATTATTTTTATTTGTATGGTTTTACTACGATAACCAATGATTTGAGTTCCTGTAAAGTATTGATAACTTTACCCAAGACACGTGAGGATTTGAATGCGTTTCCCTTTTCTCAAGCTAGTGATGTTAGTGATTGTGTCTAACGAAATGAGATGTGGGGAGCTTGAATACAAGAATAATGATATAAAAACTTTCCACACACACATGTTGGATTATGATTAAGGAGACTTAGACAAGCATTACATATTGCACTCTTTACAGGAATGGGTTATACATTTTATGACATAATGTTAAAAAATTTTAAAATTGTTAAAAATGTTATTCCAAAGTAACAAATAAAGCCTAGTGACCGCTAGCTAGTATAAAATAGAAATAGTGATGGCATTTGATAGATTTTGATTGGGGGGAGCTTAAATATGAGGATAATGAAGACCTATATTTTCATCAGCCACCTCCGAATATCATTGGTCCAAACAAAAATGCATGAATAAGATCATGGAATACAAGTTCAATGAGTAGGACAAGAAGATGGTTCACACCAGTCAAGAGTGCATATGCATGGTGGCTAAAGTGTGTCTTAACAATTGCGCTCTATAGTGACATGAGTGGCATATTTTCAACACTCTTTGCTGGCCAACCAAGAACCCTCAGTGAACTTTCCAGGCATCTCTAAATAATAAATCCTTTTGAAGCTCCCCTTCCCACCATGATCTAATATCGATGATCAAAATTTTGGTGGAGATGCGTTGTCTATTTTGACATGCTCCAAGGGTGGTGAGATAGATTTAATTTATAAATTGTTTTTGTACAATTTGTGTGACTATCTCTAGTAATGCAATTTCTTATAATGTGTGTTTATTAATAAAGGGTAGCCTTTATTCATAATCTAGCCTTTGTTTTTGGTGTTCTTCAGACCCCCTTATAGTTGTTGCTTTGTTGTTTTGCTAGGATTTGCCTAGTGTGCTTGTGGATTTGGGGCTTGCTCTCATACCGCCCATTTATTTTGTTGAGAGAATCTTATATCATGTTAAATTTTATATAATATAAGATCCCTTTCATAGAATATTGTAGCTAATACATGGGAAAGCTATTGATGATGCCATTTATTTTTTGTTGCATCGAAATTCCTCACACGACTCAAAGGACTATTTAATTGGGTTTTTCTTTTGCCTCTCCTCGCTCATTTTCTCATGTTTTTTCTATTGTTTTACCATTCCCTCTCATGGCATATACCTATTTTCCTTTCATCCTCTTGAACAACAACAACAGGGAATCAAATTTCATCTCTATTGTGTCTTAGATTTGTCTTCAAAATGTCTTCTGCATAGAATCCGAAGATGTTATGACTATGATTGTGAACGTCCTAGGTGTGGATTATCTCCAAAGCACTAGTAAAGCTCGTGTAAACTACAAGATTACAGGTGTCTTTGTATTTAATTTCTTGGTGTTGTGTACGAGATAAATCAGTTGTCACGACTTGCTTGCATCCCCTTTCATTTCTTGAGACCATCATGTGCATTTGGTCGAATCTCTACGAAAAAAGTATACCTTCCTTATCTCTTTGCAAGGATGAATCCTTGTCGTCACCTTTTTGGGTTGACAACAGGATTTGTGATGCCCTAGAATTTAAAATTTGGGTCCTACTTCAATTTTTTGACTCTATTCAAAGCATTTGTCAATCCAATGGGGCATTTATCTCTAGCATGCCATCCCTAGACCTAGTCACACTCACAAAACCTATCCCGCCCTTTCCTGATCGCATGGAGTACTTGAATTTTTTTGTTGGCACATCCTTTTCCTTTCTCAAGATTATTGCAATGTTTGGTTAGGTGGAACCCTAGGGTTTCTCTATCATTCCCGCTCTTTTTTTATTCACGACTCTATGTTTTTTGCAGGCTTGATTATTCATGTTACATGTTGGCCTCATTATCTTTTGTACTCATTTTTAGTTTTTTTATGTATCCTTTCATTGATCAAAATGTGGGATACTTGTATGTAATTTTTCCCTAAATTTATTTGACAATAAGTTTTTGTATAATGTGTCCGACTATCTTAATAATGTTTATATGTATAATATGTGTGATCATCTTTAGGAAATTTATAATACAGTAAAAGATTTAAATGATAATAGATATCTTAATATATAAAAAAGTGTACATATCATTTTTATTTCTCGTGAATTCTTATTTGATTAATGTTAATTTACCTCAATAAGCTACACTGACATTACCTAGCGAGCGTTAAGTATAAACTCTCTTACTTTGATTTTTTAAGGTCATATTATCCTCTTGACATCAAACTGTCCACTGAAAATATTGTTCACATCGGTTTAAGGTATATATAGAATTGAAAAATTGTTAGGCACTTCAACAATCAGTGTGTTCATAGATATCGTGAAAATATTTTTATTTTAAATGAGCTATTCTGTGAATTTGGGATTCCAGCGTGAAGAATAGTATTACAATGAAATTCAAATTATTCTTATAATGATTTTCCATAATTCTACCTTTAGAAAAGGAATTTTAATTTATTTCATATCTATATTTAATTACAAAAAAATATCCTCATGACAAGAGGAGTAGGAGAATTTTAATTGTCATTTAAAGTGTAAGTATGGGAGGAAAATGTCCACATGATTATTTCATGTCCCTTCTTTTGAGGTACACAAGGATGGTAGAAGGTGACGTGGGGGTCGATGATGAAAGATGTTGGACAATTATAACTATTAAGGGGAGTTAATATATTTTTAATCTAGGTTTATTCCTCTATTGGAATCCGGTTTATAACTATTAAAGGGATGTTAATGTTCTTGTAATGCGAGCACCGTTGGGGTTTATATTTACTAAGGGGAGGTTAATTCTTTTAATGTGAGCATCGACGGGGTTTATTCTTCTCATGGATTTCCTTACAAGTGCAGTGCGGTGCACATAGTTTATTAAGGGGATGTTAATGTTCTTATAATATGGGTTTATTCCTCTCTTGGAATTCAGGTTTATTCCTCTATTAAGGCCAAAGGGATGTTAATGTGCATTTACTCCTCTCTAGGAATCTAGGATTTATGTTGCTACTTGGTGTATTGGTATTGCAATTGTGTCATTGGGTCTATGTAGATTTGAATAGTGATTTTTTTTCTTGCTAGTTTGGCTATTAATAGGAATATGGGGGAATATTTGGTTCGCACTAAGCCTTGGGATATCAATGATGTTAAATCTAAGGCTATGGAGGTGTTGACCGAATGGGATTTTCCCTTTCTTAAATATTTTTGAGGGGTGCAATGAGAAGCTCAGTAAGGATTTTAGATCTCGCATGGTAGCTAACTAGGAAATGGATCGGGAAATGTGGTTTTACGGGAGTAAACATTGAATTATCAATTAACACAATGGCTTATGCTATGGGAATGCCCACAATGAAGGACAAAAGTATACAAATCCAAAAAGGATCCAGGGGATGAAATTGATCTATTTCTGTAAGGTAAGGAAAAACTCACCCCTCATTTTGTGTAATTTCTTAGGAATTCCTTACCTCCCCATTCAATGAAGTGACCCTTAACCTAATCTAGTTTTTCACTCTTGAGGGATGCCACAAATGTATCTATGCTTACCATCTTCCCATGCTCAATTTCCTCAAACATGGGCATAGTTTTAGTTTTCCATACTATATACTTTGTTCTCTATGTGCTACCCTAGACCACTACAAAAAAGGAAAAATTAGTATTCCCATACATCAGGGTTTTATTATGGCCATTGTGAAAATATCAATCTTGGATATGGATAAAATGGTTAATGGGGATAGTGTCTTGTCAAAATACCTTGAATATTATGTTGTGGAAGATGAAACTAATTCTGAGAATGAGGAGTCTAGCGAATACCCTGAGTCAAGTGTAGGGATGATAAAAATGTGGTTAAAGTTGAAGCATTATAAGGCCTCCTAGACCTAAAACAAGACAACATGAAGGTGGTGGCTATTAAGAAGGCTTAAAAAGGGGAACTAAGTCAACAAAGGAGGCAGGTTTCATTTGACACCCAGGAAAAGACCCAAATGGAAGTGCTTGGAAAAGGTGGTGTGGAAGAGGGATTTTATCTTGTTAAATTAGTTACAAACCTTGAAAATGTGAAATGTGACACTTGTCTTACTAAAATCACTATCCAGTTTATCCTCAATGACTAACATGCAATGAAGATGAAAGTTGAGGATGTGGCTCAAGTCATAAAGGGTGGAAGTATGGAGGTTCCGTGAAGAAAAGGCAAGAATTTTAACAATGATGTGGATCAACTTAAAGCTATACTTCAAAACATCACTGAGTTGAGTATTCTCACTAGCAAGTGCACTTTAAAAAAATTCAAACTCTCGAACAAATGGCTAATGCCTATAGAAAATGTGAAGAAGGGGACATCAAAGAAGAGGAAAATGGAACTATCTGAAGCTGATGTAACCACTCTAGGCACTAACATTGAATCACTTGGCTAAGGAATGGGCCACTCTAGTGGCCAACTTGGAGAAAATGAAAAATTATTGGTTGATGTTAGGTTTTTGTTTAGTGTTGTTAGTTCGTGTTTTTATTGTTGTTAGTTTCTCAGATCTTATTTATTAATTTTGTTTCTTTTTAATCAAATAATATTTTTGTATGGTTTGGTATTGAATATATTCTCTATTTGGGAGCTTCATTATGTACGGGGTAGGGTCCCCTCAACCCTCTTTTACATAATGTCAAAAAAAATCTTACTCTCTGAGTGGAATGGTCCACTCCAAGGCAAACAATTTCTTTTTTAAAAATTGAAGCAAAGCAAACTTAAAAGTAGGCATCTTTCCTTCTTTCTATGGAGTCTTTTACTTATTTCCTCTTAACATAAAAATTTCATCGACACTTATTTCAATATCCCTTCAATGTAGACCCAACTTTCTTGGGATCTAATAGTTTATTATCAAATCATGTGAAATCAAAAAGTACTGTAAAGTCAATTATTACTTGATTTTCTCTCTATGGTGAGTAGTGCAGGTTTTAGATATATGATTCTTAAAGGACTATGACATGAAAATATATTTACCTATTCTATGAGTTATATTATGGTTCCCCCAACAATCATGATGCCATAATAAAAGAAATGGATTTTAAAATTAACTCGTACCGAAATATGCAATAGATAAAATTAAGTCGTACCAAAATATGTAGCAAATACATAGATACACTATAAAATTAAGTCATACTGAAAATATGTAGCAGATACATACATTTAATTATATTCTCATAGTTTGGATCGACGCCCTCTACTATTTTCTTCAGAATATCTTCAATCATTCTCTAGTTACAGTGAGGTTCAATCACATCATAGTAAATTAACCTAGAAGTGTCTCACATCTCTTGAAAGTTATAGAGCCTTACGGTTGCTTGCTTTGTATAAAAATGATATAAGACGTCTAAACAGTGTCAAATTTTACATTGTGGTGTGGCCTTTGTTACAACCATTGAAGGAAAATAGAATATGTTCACTATCCCATATAAATTAAAAACATGTTCTGTATATAATATGTCATTAATAATGCGTAGCATCAGCTAGACTGTATAGCATAATATAAATAACATAGCATAAATAACAATTTTTGTTAAATTTTTAAATCTTAAAAATAATTTTTGATGACTTCTGCAAACAAAAATCATGTCGACCTTCATAGGATCTACGTGTGAATCATATATATGTTACACAAGATATGCTACACAATTATTTGAAAGTTTTAAAATAATAAATATACTACTATAGACTTATTAACGTCAAATCCCAAGTTTCTAGCACGTTGGTGATGCAAAATCAATGAAAAATTGAGCACAAATAGCTAAAAATCAAAGACTTAATATTACGGTTTAGGGTTTTTTCCTTATTCTTAGGATTCATTCATACATTTTATTTGTTGCCTTATATTAATTTTTCTTCTTTTGATACATTAAGAGCCAGCTTGAGAGGTAGAGGAAAGAGCTAGCATTGATTTGCAGACAAATATATTCCCACTTGGGAGCCTACACAACATGATTGGGAACATATCAAGCATACAAAGTGCACATGAGCTCAATATCGGTTGAGATGGATATCTAAGGTCGAGGCAGAGATTGGAGAAAACTATTGAACTTATCTCAAATGGTGACTTTAATTCATGAATCATAATTTAGGGTGTCGAGAAGGATCTATGGGAGCCATGTTGTTGTCAAAGGGTGGGATGGGCTCACATTTGTCTTGATCCATATTAGCTAGATCAATTTGATTTCGCTATGTAGACAAGTAAGGTGAGGAGATGACTGGATTGGTTCAATTTGTATGCAATAAAGAAGGATCTCGAGGAAAAAGTAGTTATGGATTTCTTTCAGGAATAACAAAGGTCGAGTCACTTGAGGAGCTAACCCATTATGACCCTTGCAAAGAAGATCTAAACTTAAGTGTCTCATTTCTCCCTAATGTAAAGTTTAAATTTACCTATGTGAGATGGCAGAGTGCATGGAGAAAGATAGGATATCTTTGTAGAGGAGGTGAAAAGGTAGAGATAACTTATTTTTCCATTGAAAACACCCCTCGAAGTCATCATTTGTATCTTCTCTCTAAGCATTGTTCAATAGTAGTGATGTTGAGGCCAATAAGAATAGTTTTGCTGAAGAAAATGCGGCTCAACTATATGCCTACGGAGTTGAGGAAGAGGGTTATGGAATTATTCAAGGAGGATTATGAAGGGTGAGTGTGTTTAATGGAGTATTCTAATTTGGTGATACATCATTTGTGTGTATTAGATTTGAACCCATTTTGTGCACAACGTGAAGTTTTTGGTTATGAAATATGAAAAAGAATATCTCTATGTATATGTCAGTGACATAGTTACTCGATGTAATCTCTATAATTTTCCTGCCACTAATAATGCAATTGGAAATATTATATTCAAGTTATGGATGTGGTAGTGTTAATACAACAAAGAGTCTTGTGGTACTAAAAATGAAATTACACAAAAAAAAGCTGCCTTAATATTACTCATTTTGATTTACAGATGGGTAAGAGAAGGGATTTTTGTCAACAAAACCAGTGTGTTTTAGGGCATGGAAAGGCATGGCTTGGGCTAGAAACGTGGGCCTCTCAAGACCAGCCATGATGACCATCACTTTTCTCTGCTTCTCCATACCACAACATACACTCCCACCCTTTCCACTGCAATCATACGCTCCATTATTGTTTCCTCCGAAAGTAGTAGCAGCCACCTTTTACCAATAAAAGCATGCAAGAATCATAACTTCAAATATCATAAGAGCACCCAATGCCACAAATATAAACGAAACATTGTACATAGAGTACAATCAAGAAGAAAAATGAATGGCTATCAAAGCCTACAGGCAGTCTCAAGTACATTATAGAGTCAAAAATCTAATGAGAAAATTTAGACAACCTGCCCAAAAATGATGCAGGCTTTGCATGTATTGCTTTCTGGGCTGTTCTAAACTCTCTTGATATCCCTTTTATTCTGCACACAGAATTTCAGAAAAATTAATACTTCTAAGCGATTTACATGCACCAGATTTCAATGTCTAGCTACAATCTATAGAAGAAAAATATAATTCTTTCTGTATGTGCAAACCATTTGATTCATTGGATTTATGTGATTTTCTCGTTTGTTGCATTTTCATGGGAAATGTAGGAGTTAAAACGCAAACTCCCATGGCTTCACTCCTTTTTATTTCCTTGAACTAAATGTAGTCTGGTTGTGATTTTTGCTTGGTATAATGTGGTGACATGATGATAAAAGTAAGGAATTTATCATGGTAATTTGCAGCCCCGTTTCTTGTTTTGGGAAAGCGTTACAAAGTTACGTGAAGTGATTTTGATTTAATCCCACTTTTTGTGCGCAGTGCAGTCCATTATGTCCACAATGAATTTAATGCAAGCAATACATATCGAAGAAATGCAATTTTATGGATTCATGATGAATGCATTATGGACTGATTATGTGATTGATATTTATGAGGAGATTGAGTAATATTTTAAGGAGATTTTATTGAGTAATATTTATGAGGAGATCCAATTTTATTTTATCTAGTTGTTTGTCCATTCTTCTTGTTTTATTATTGGGAACGCCTTATCTTGCTGGTACTTTCTTGTTTTTATGACATGGCATGTGGCACCCTTATTATGGTCAAAACAGAGATGTCCATTAGTTATAGTTTTTCTGCCGTCAGTCACCTATCCTCCTTGTATCTTCTGGCATCTTTTTTATGACATGCCCTAGGCAACTTAGGCAGTTGCCTATGGTCAAATAGAGACAGGCGGCAAATTCTTTAAAAAATTCAAATTTCACTTGCAGGTCGGCTTTAATTCTTTTGTGGAGTATTTGACATATAGTTACTATTTATCGCCGCCCACCGGTGCCCGTGCGATTGTCCCGGTCCAATGGGATGGCCCATTCAATTTAAATTTTACATATATATTGATATAACCATCACCAGGTTCCGTATGTAAACATGAAGGATAGAGTGATGGGCTTCTACTTGCTTGCCATTAAGTTGAATCATGCGATAATGCCAGGGGTTACAGATCATGTAGAATGGCCCATGGGAAGTTACGAACTTTAGAGGATTTAAAAATGCAAACAAGCTCAATATAGTGGCGAATTAAGGTTTTGAAGCGCCTAGGCAATACTTTGAGAGTACACCCCTCCCCTTTCCACCACCCTCTAGGATTTTCCTGCCACTGCATAATGCAATTGGCATAATTTAAAACAATTATAGTATAACTTTTAACATATTCAAAAAAAAAAAAGCTATACTTTTAAATTATATAAGAAAAATCTCAATTGAAAAATATAATATATTATATATTAGTATATAATTATAAACACTGAACATCATGATTTGTGAATAGGAACAACTATCATACGTATCTCGAAAGTAGTAGCAGCTTCTTTTGGCACAAGTGACAAAGTTGAGTCCTTAGCTGCCACAAATATCCTACATACAATTGAATAAAAAGCCTTCAAATTTCAAGAAATAGATCACTAAATTATAATTTGCTGCCCAAAAAACTTTGCATGTATCGGCTTTTCCAGATCTACGATTTTTATTCACCAAATGAAAAAAATGTTGCTAAAAAAACAGATTTCAATGAATTACAAGTAGAATATCATTGATGCGGTAGTATGGAAACATGTTTATATGCACAAATTGAAATTCTCTTAGTCTTGTTTGTTTAATTACGTAACAAACGCTTTTTTTAACTAAATGTAGTCATTATTAGAGGTAAATAAACTAATAAATTTTAATTTCTAAATTTAGAAAAAATCAAGAATAGATATTTTGACATTAATATTATGCAGTGCATTACTTCTGGATGAATTTTGTAAAAGGAAATGAACTAATGGCCGATTAAGATTTGTCTAATATAAGTTAAAAGTATAGCTTTAACCAATTTTTGAATATATTAAAGTTTACTATAATTGTTTTAAAAATTTTGCAAGGACAATGGATGCCTAGTAAATAATAGGGGCGTTCTCGTTTTTGATGAGTACTTACCTGGGCACTTCAAACCTTAAAAAGTCGGCCCTACTTTCTTGGCATTCCCTATTCCAGCCAACCTTGTTTTGGTGTCTTGTGTCACTTAATGTGACTGATAAATTAATAATTTTGTAAGGATACAGTCAGCGCATCCTGCATGTCCATTGTCCAATCACAGAATTTATGAGGAGCGGTAGACATTCTGTGATCTCCCTCTGAACCACGCTTGATTTAAAAAATAAATTTTGTATATACTTGGCACAAAGCAATAGAATAAAAGTAGTTTCATTTTTCCATGCTAAAGTAGTTGGACACTTTGAGTGTAATTGCTGGACGGGATCAATTATGGTTGATTGTTTTTGTATCGCTTGAAAATGGGGGTTAATAGTGCTTAAAAAGGTCAGCATTGTGGTTGGGTTTCATAAATTTATTAGATTTTTGTCTTTTATTTTGGCCCCTTTAAGCATAAATTGCAGTCGTGTGAATAATATGAGTGAGATCACGATAATAAAATGGTGCACCTATAGCATATATTATTTGGGTAGGAACAATATGAACTTTGGAATAAGTGTGGGACATGGAGGTATTTAATTCCCACCTTTTTCTTTTCAACTTTCCATTCATGTCTTTGTCTTATCAAACAAATAAAACATCGTTCAATTAAAAACCTTAATGTCGTAAAGGATAAAATTACAAAAAAAAACGGATTATTTTTCTCATATTTTCTCAAAAAAATTGTTTCTTTCAGTTATATAAGGGACAGGCCAGTTGTTGGCACCTTACAACAAACAATCAAGTTCACAATATTGACTGAGCGAACCCTCCATATTACTTTTAAAAAAATGTAGTACAACACTATTTTTATGAATCATGCTATATTTGATTAAGTGAACTCATGTTGCTCGATACTTATTTCATTGTATCATATTCACCCCTAAAAGATTATCCCCTTGTTTTATCTTTAATATGGAAAATATTTTAATCAAACCTTCTAAATATATATCAAAATACTTCCCTAATTTGTTACCAATCAAAAATAGAAAATTTATAAAATTAAACCAGCCCATCAATGTTAGAATATTAAATGTGTCATAGTTCTACCTACATTGGAAATAACTAACCATTTGTAAACAATGGAGAGGCCATCCTATCCATCCACATATAAATAATTTTTTTCTTTTAAAGAAAATAAAAATAAAATTTTCCTTTGGGTATTCATTTTCAATTAAGAAAATGATAATTTATGATGTCCTAAGCTTACTCAACAAAGGATTTCATGCCAAAGGCACATGTTTAACTCAAATGTAAAAAAATGGTGAACACAAATGAAAACATGGTATAATAATAATAATTTTTGACACATATTCTAAGAGTCATGTATCAAAATTGCTTCTATGTTTCATATATTAGGAAAAGTTACCAAAAAGAAATTGTTCTAAGCCACTTCCTTGTTGAAAAAGATTGTAAACAAGGTGCTCAAAATGAAAAATCTTCTTCACAAGGTTGAACCTTAGAGTTTCCAACACACATTGGGATATCCTTATCATACTTTCATGTGAAAAACATTGGGTGGTAAGTGGTGCAATGTGGAAAAGGGTAGAGATAGTTTTTACTTCAACACGTGAAAGTTGAAATTAGGGACTGTTTCATGATATGATTAGTTGTGTCTCCCACTTTTTGGTGGTTGGGTTCTTACTTATGCATTCTAGTGGGAATTTTGGTGATTGATTTAGAGTAGTTCAAACCAAAACTCTAATTTGTTTAGGAGCACCAACTCAAGGGCATGTACATCCTTAGCTCCAATGACAATGTTGATTGATTTTGTTGATGCTTTATTGTCTCTTAATGGAGAAGATAAGCTAGATGAAAAAGATGAGCTAGAGAGCATGGAAGGAAAGGAAAAAAGTGTAATGGACTCAGACATATGCTAGATACCTATCTGCAAGAGGTGGTGAAGGAAACTTTGTGAATCCTATAAGGGTAGGGGAGAATGTGGATGTCAGGGTCAATGTCCGAGTCTTTCCCCCTTATGCATGGGTCAACACGGTCCCTTGATAGCCTACAAAGAGCTCGGATTTAGAATTAGGTAAATCATTTTGATTTCCTTGCCTCCTCTACTAGGCATGTGTAATGTGTGAATAATTATGCTTTCCAATAGTAATGTTTGCGAGCCCACTCAAAATATCACAAGGATTTAGTTGAGGTTCTCCAGTTTTCTTATGAGATAACATTCCTCTTTTTTATATCATTGTTGGAAAGGAGAATTTTCATTAATATCCCTACATGTTAAAAACCACATCAAAATATCTAGAAATGAAAGTGTCAAGGTTCCTAGGCTTACACTTCCACATATCTTCTCGGGTAGGCTAGAGCTCGTGCTACAATTATGCATTGCACTGCACCACCATCGATGTTGAGAGTGCATAATTTACCCCTCATGATTGAATAATATTATGTATCGACATGGGATTTTTTCCATGAGTTCCTGGAACAATACATGCCTCCTCATCTCAAATATGTGAAGCAATTTGATTTTTATTCTATTTTTTATTGATAAGGCGGTTGGAGGGACCCGTACCCTGTTCAAAAAGATGAGGCTAAATCCTCGGGATAACAATAGGCTTTATTAGCCAAAAGCAAACTATGGCTACGGATGATCACCAACTTACTACGTATATAGAAAAACTATATACTAAACATACTAAATAATGATTAAACCAAAATTACTTCCCACCCTACGATGGAAAATAATCTTCAATGTTGCCCATTCGTCCCTTTTTGCTTTTTTTTCTTTACTTCTTGCCATTTGCCTTGGTCAGATGAAATAACCAGCATAAGGTCACTGAGATTTGCTGAAGTAATCAAATTCTCTGACACGGAATCCGATCTAATTTTGAACTTTTGAAGTATATTCCCTCTTTGTTCCACCTACTACCAGGTGATTTTCTTATATTCCCTTCTCTATTTCATCCTTCTTATTTGTAGCTACTTTACCCTCGGAGTTAGGATTACTCGGATCATCCTTAAAATTTGAAGAAGATACCAAATCTAGGTTTAAATAACCCCATCCACTAGAAGAAGTTGATCCATTATTTTTTATAGATTTTTGGTTTTTATTGAAGGGACAAGAAGCTTGCAGATGACCAATATTTCGCATAATCTATTGCCATGAGTACAAACCATTTATCCTTGTTTATGCTGACATGTATTACATCCTACCAAAAATTACTTAATATCATGTTTCATACTATCCTAGAATAATTTCCTTTTGAATTACATGCATGTATAAAAACCCACTATTCCCAACATAAGGTGATGCATGTAGTTCCAATAATAATTTATCACGTATATATGATTTTTAAGAAAGTTATGATTACACCTAATAGAACAAATAAAGCTCCAAGAACAACTACTTGCATGATTAATAACTTGTTTAGTAATTCATAAGAGGATTTTTTAGACATACCATTTGAAGATTCTCTGTAAAAAAAAATTAATACCTATCACTGGAAGGAAGAAGGGAAAAATTAATTATGATTTGAAAGGATTATGAATTTTTCCATCACTATAATATTGATCAGGGTTTTTAACAAAAAAATGAAGTGTTTTTTTTAAAAAAAGAAAGTCCAATTTTTTTCAGCCCTAGATAATATAACAGTTATTAGATTCATCTTGATGATGCAATCATTATGATATCATCCTCCCATAACCTTTTTTGGGTAATTTTCTCCCATTTTTGTAGTAGTCACTGGTTTTGACATGAAAAGGTGGTCATAACCATACATTCCACCCAAGACCTATTTTTCCACCTATAAACCTTACCTTGAACCTTGAATCCTCAAAGTGGTGGGTTTCCTAAAGAAAAAAGGAGTAACAAAGTTGTTTGATCCTAGTTTGGATAACTTCATAAACAATAGGTTGGTGGCATGATTGAACTATTATGTTTACTTACCTCCATAATTTCAAATCATGACTGTTGATGAGGGTATAATTTGTTGTTAAGGAAAATGCCATAGTATCAAAATAGCCACGAGTGAGTATAAATTAGACTTTCCTATGTTTTTCATTCCTATCGGAGGTGCAAACATCATTATGGGAGTAATGACTCACAACAATGGGAACAATTTCAATTAATTTGGAGTAATTTTCCATGTAATTTCATTAAGAAGGGAAGCAATTTGAACTTCATGGCCTATGTACAAAATCTCCACAACTGGTTATTTCTCACTAGATGCAAAAGTTGCTCGGGAAGGGCATAAATGGGTTTGTGGCACAAATGTTTTTTGTCAAAGCATATCCAACCAAGGAATCTACACAACTAAATTTACAATTTATTCTCGATAACCACTCAATGGTTTTTTTAGATGCTAAAAGGTCTTCTACCAAGGAGAGTGCATGATTAAAGACATTTTAGTTCTATTTTACTTTTATCCCATGTATTAAGTGACAATATATCATTGTGTTATTAACAATTCTTTCTTATGTTACATTTTGTTTGGACCTAGAGATGTAGCTACAATTCAATAATTCTAAACACCCTTGGGTTGTTTTAACATTAATATCCTTTATTTTTTGAAATTATATCATGTCTTATGAATTCTATAGACCCTTATTCACATTCTTTCAAATTTCAATTTGAGTTGTTATAACAACTTCTATTTAAGGGCACCTCATTAACATTTTCCATTGATTTTTGAACTCGTATCATGATTATTAATTCCATAACCAACTTTTTACCCTGATTCATATTCTTTCGAATTTAAATTTGAGTTGTTATAACAACTTCCAGTTAAGGGAACTTTGTTAACATTTTATTGTGTTTTCTACACTCATGCTACACAATGAATGTTATATGGGAAATATTTCATTGTTATTTATTTCTTTGGTTCAACCACATAGGAATATGTAATGTGTTCATGTTTGGGCACCCCAAAAGTTTAGCACTTAGTTTATATTTACATGTTCACTCTCATCGATGATGTCCATTTCATTCATGGGTGGCCAAAATCTATAGACCTTTTTGGGTATTAATTTTGAGGAAATGCCTTAAGGCTTTCCTATATGTGATATTTCATAAAATATGAATAATATTTATTTTTAATTTTTGTATGTTGTTTTGATTGTGTTATTTTTTGTCACCTCATACAAAACATCTATATTAAGAAAATGTGTACATAAGCATGGTGTTATTTGGGTACTTAAATTTATAAGTAATAAATTAGTAGTGATATTTGTATCACTACTTGATATAAGGAGGGCATGACGTGAAAAAAATTATAAGAATAAAGAAAATTTGAATGAGTTATTAGTTGTGAAGGACTAACATGCTCAATTTTTACAAGATGGGGAGTTTATTGATATAAAAGTCATGTATCTAAATGGTTGACATGAATCATTCAAGTAATATACAGGATTTTAAATTATTCTTATTATGTTATAACATCCTTAAATTTAAGTAAATTCCAAGATGAATACTCTCCAAAATCATTTAATTTAATCCCTACGTGAAATTCCTTGTAGCCCTAGTACATATAATAGAATAAATGATTTATAAAGTAAATCAAAGAACATTATCTAACGTCCAGGCACTAAAGTAAATTAAGTAATTTATTGCATCCAAATGGTGCTAGAATTCCATAAGCAAAATAAAGGTTTCAAATGTAATTTTTTGTCAATCCGTTATCAAATTCCAATAACACACAACTTCTAAATATTATCTATCTTAGGTAGGAGTAGATTGTTATTTTTCTTGTGACTTAGCTCTTGTTCGAAAGAGTCAACTGATGTGTTCTAGTTAAAATATACAATCCACGTTTATTTTGGCAAAAAATTATACTTAAATAACATCACATTGTGGAAATTGTAATCCAAACTTATCCCAACAAACTATTTAACATAGTGTTGGATTTTGACGTTCAATGTTACATGTTACAATAAAATTGTTTGGCGGTCTAGAAAATTATATGGATGTCATTTGACATTTAAAATTTAATATGCACGTCAAATTAATTTTTATATAACTATTATAAAATACATAAATTGAGTTAAATTTTATATGAATGTTGGTGTTCTTTGTAATATTCTCTCATAGTTATGTGACTTTTATTTAATTATGGATGATAGATTGGACTAATCAATTTCATAAATTTTCACATATTCATTTTTTCCCCAAAAATTAATGTTGCACTAATCAATTTGAAGATCCATAAACATCATAAAAGTGTATGAAAATTTAAATATATGCATAAAATAAAATATATTTTAAGATGTGAATAAACATTAAACTATGAAAAGTCGGCCAAAAATCGAGGACAAATTTATGTTATATTATGTTATATTTGTGAGATTTATTTATGTTATATTTGTCATGAATCTCACAAATTTATAATGTATAGTGTCTATTTAATATTTAATTTATTAACTATATAATATATATAACCGTCAAATTTTGAATATACATGTCATTTCGACATTTATATTATATATTTCCTTGTCAATCATGATGGTCATATTTTTAAAATAGCTGTATTTTGACATCTAAAATGACTAAAAATGTCTAAACGACTGGAAAAATCCAACAATTTTAGCACTTTACAAGTGGATAAACATTAAACCATGAAAAGTCGGCCAGAAATTGAGGACTTAAGCCCTTACCAATAACTATAAAATTTGCTCCTTCAAAGAGCTGTTATATTATTTTAGGAAGAAATATAAATCTTTTTAACACTGTAAAGCCCTCAATTGACCATCCATTTTGCTGCAGTTTCAGTTTTTCTTTAGTAAAAGTTTTTAACTTTCATTAATAACAAAAATAAACACCGGGCTTCATTGACGTTTGCAAATGAAACAGAGCAAACATGGATTTTTAATTTAAGATTTAGCTTGTTTCACAATGATTAACTTATACCTCTCAAAACACGAGATGGATTCTGAATGAACACATGCATCCTCGCAACAGAAATGTTTTCTCAAAACATTGTCTCCTCATGCACAGATGCCAGTCACCTGATTCTCCTACTATTCCATGTCCAGAAGAAGAAGAATATAAATTACTCCTACAATTTCACCAAAAAGAAGAAAGCTAAATGTAATGTTGGTTATGAGAATGTTGTTATTTACGCCAAAACGCTCCAGCCCAAACATCTCTTAAGGAGTAGGAATAGCTATGGTGGTGATTGCAGCTGATGAACTTCCAAAAATGCGATGCTCACATACAGAACACTCATGTATTTCTCATTTAGCAACACCCTCCATTGTTGATTCACATTAAAAAAAAAAAGTTTAAAATTTCAAAATATTATCAGAATGTATGAACCTTCATTTACCTTGTACTAAGAGAAAGAGATGACTCGTACCTGAATGTAATTAGGAAATCCTAAAGCAATCCATCCTAAAAATCCAGAGGAGGAAATGATAGACACGAAGAGATCGTAGAATCTGCCCCAAGTTGTTTATATACATTAAACCCAGTGTTTCTTCACAGAAATATACAGAGTAATATAACCAGAAATCAATGGCGATGCAAAGAACCCCTGCTCACAATGAGGTAGTCTGAAATAATAACAAGAAAGTACGAAAGACATGACTAAACACATTAGTTTGGGGGAATTTTGAATATATTTAAGAGGCGGGATGTTTGAATTTTAAAAATCTAGTGGACATGACTCTTCTCTGCCACATCACCCCATCTACTCCAACCACCACATTTAATTCTCCTTCTTCTTTTTGTTTTCATCCAGAAACTTCTATTTTTGGCGGATATCTGGAGGCTTCTCCTGTCATATATTATATGTAAAAAAATGTTTATGCTACTCTTTTTTTGTATAAAAAAAGGGCAGGAATATACACAGCAGCTCTGGTTTTTCTGGAAAAGGCATGATAACAAGTGCACAGCAGCTATAACTGTCAAATTCTTATTGTTGTTCTTGCTTGCTGTGGATCTAGGAATTATAATACTCTCCATTTGGCAGATTTAATACATTTTTTTTTCTGTTTTACTGTATTTTTCTTTTCCCCCTCCAGCAAATTGGTATCAGAGCTAGAAGTACTGGAACAACAGTTAGCAGCGACAAAGCTTTGGAGGAATGGGAAGCACAAGTGGAAATATTGCACAACCCCAAATACCAACATTCAATGGCAAAAATTATGATTTTTGGAGCATAAAAATGAAAACTCTGTTTTGCTCTCAGGATGTTTGGGACTTGGTTGAGAATGGATTTAATGAACCAGCTGACCAGCAAGCATATCAAGCTCTTTCACAAGCAGAGAAGGACTTATTGAAGGAAAACAAAAAGAAAGATGCAAAGGCATTATTCTTCATTCAACAAGCAATGGAGGAATCAATCTTTCCAAGAGTAGCAGCTGCCACAAGATCAAAACAAGCATGGGATAGTCTGCAAATAGCATACCAAGGCACAAGCAAGGTAAAAACAAGTGAAATTACAAATGCTTAGAAGGGATTTTGAAAATCTACAAATGAAGGATTCAGATTCAATAGATTCATTCTTCACTCATGCAATGACAATAGTTAATCAAATTAGATCTTATGGAGAAACTCTTGAAGATCAAAAAATTGTAGAGAAAATACTTAGAAGCTTGCCTATAAAATTTGATTCAGTTGTAGTAGCCATTGAGGAATCCAAGGATCTTACACAACTATCAGTAGATGAATTAATGGGATCACTCTTAGCACATGAGCAAAGATTAAATCGGTCAGGGGCATCATCATTGGAGAATGCATTCAAAGCTCAGCTTTCATTTGGCAGAACAAGAGGGAGATCAAATTACAGCAGAGGCAGAGGACGTTTTACACCAAGAGGAGGAAGAGAAAATACACAACTTGAAAGCAGAAGACTAGTATCAAGCCCACATACCCATTCTACACCAACAAGAGGAAGAGGCGGCAGCCACTCTCATAGCCATCATCAAGGAGAAAGGTATGATAAATCCAATATTCAATGTCATTATTGTAATAGATTTGGGCATTTTGCATCTGAATGTAGAAAAAGACAATATGACATGAATAAGCAAAAGGCACATTTCACAAATGAGGACCAGCCCAACACTAGTGAGCAAAACACCATGTTTATAACATGCAATGTAGCACAAGAGAGTTCCAAAGAGGTATGGTTCCTAGATAGCGGTTGTAGCAATCACATGAGTGGGAGTAAGGAGATGTTTGCAACAATTGATGAATCAGTAAAATCAGAGGTAAAATTGGGTAATGATCACCAAGTATCAGTCATGGGAAAAGGATCAATTAATATAAGAACCAAGCAAGGTGAGAAGAAGCATATCCCTGATGTATACTATGTTCCTGGATTGCAACACAATCTCATAAGCATTGGGCAACTAGTGCAAAAAGGATATAGAATATACTTTGAAAATGGTGAATGTGTGATTCTAGACAAGAAACCAAGCAATAGGCTGATTGCAAAAGTTGAAATGACAAAAAATAGGATGTTTCCACTTAGAATCCAAAGTGAACTATTCCTAGAGCCACACAAGTTGCAAAAGGTTGCTGAATTAGCCTTCAAAGCTTCTTACAAAAATGAATCTTGGCTATGGCATTTAAGATTTGGCCATTTAAATTTCAAAGGATTACAACTATTATATAAGAAAAGAATGGTATATGGGTTGCCACCAATAGAACCACTTAAAACAACATGTGAGAGTTGCATATTGGCAAAGCAACATAGACATAAATTTCCAGTTGGGGAATCTTATAGGGCAAAGCATCCACTTGAGATAGTGCATTCAGATCTTTGTGGAGTGATGCAAACACCATCCATAAGTGGAAGTCTTTATTTCTTGACATTTATTGATGACTTCAGTAGGAAAGTTTGGGTTTATTTCTTAAAAGACAAATCAGATGCATTTTCTGTTTTTAAAGAGTTCAAGGCAAAAGTTGAAAAGGAAAGTGGACATTATATCAAAGTATTGAGAACCGATAGAGGTGGTGAATATATATCAAATGATTTTCAGAATTTTTGTAAAGAAAATGGCATAAAGAAACAACTTACAACAAGATATACTCCTCAACAAAATGGAGTAGCTGAGAGAAAAAATAGAACAATTATGGAAATGGCACGAAGTATGATAAAAGAAAAACACCTACCAAATGAGTATTGGGCTGAAGCAGTTGCATGTTCGGTATACATATTAAATAGATGTCCAACAAAAGCAGTGATAAATAAAACACCAGAAGAAGCTTGGAGCAAAAGGAAGCATAATATAGCACATTTGAGAGTCTTTGGATGTGTGGCATACTCCTTGATACCTCAAGAGTTGAGAAAGAAACTAGATGATAGAGGAGAGAAGTGCATATTTGTAGGATATAGTGAACAATCGAAGGCATATAAGTTATATAATCCTATCACAAAGAAGGTCATAATAAGCCGTGATGTTAATTTTGTTGAAGAAGAAGCGTGGGATGGCAGTATAGACAAAACAACTACAATTGCAGCTAGTGTTCCACAAGAGAATGAGGAGAATGAAACTCAAGTTGTGACTTCTACTACTCAAGAAAATGTTCCTTCAACACCTTCTAAGGCACCCACCACTCCAAATCCAACTACTCCAGCAAGTAATAACAGCAGCGAATCTTCTAATCCAACACTTGCATCACTAAGATCAAGGTCTATAAACACTTCAAAGAAGTCACGCAGTCTAAGAGAGATTTATGATGAATTACAAGAGGCTGAAAATGATGATTTATGCTCTAATTTTGCATTCTTAACACAAGCTGATCCAATTTATTTTGAGGATGCCATTAAAGATGACAATTGGATTGCAGCCATGAATGAAGAAATTCAATCAATTGAGAAAAATCAAACTTGGGATCTAGTAGAGCTTCCTAAAGGCAAGGATGTGATTGGAGTTAAGTGGGTTTACAAGACAAAGTATAATGCTGATGGAAAAGTAGAGAAACACAAGGCAAGACTAGTAGCTAAAGGCTTCACACAACTACCTGGCATAGACTACAATGAAACATTTGCACCAGTGGCAAGATTGGATACTATTAGGATGGTTTTATCCATAGCAGCTCAAAATAATTGGAAGGTTTACCAAATGGACGTCAAATCAGCATTCTTGAATGGCATTTTAGAAGAAGAAGTGTATATAAAACAGCCACCTGGTTATCAAGTTTTGGGAGAAGAACATAAGGTATACAAACTGAAAAAGGCACTATATGGTTTGAAGCAAGCTCCTAGAGCTTGGTACTGTAGGATAGACTCTTACTTTGTAAACAATGGGTTTAGCAAGAGTGGCAATGAACCAACTTTATATGTCAAAGTGAATGATGAAGGAGAAATCTTGATAGTTTGCTTGTATGTAGATGATTTGATATTCACAGGTAACATGTCAATTAAATCATTCAAGGCAGCCATGGAAAGTGAATTTGATATGACTGATTTGGGGATCATGAGATACTTTCTTGGAATAGAGGTAAGTCAAAGTGATCAAGGCATTTTTATATGTCAAAGAAAATATGCTAGTGACTTGTTGAAAAGATTCAAGATGACAAATGTCAATGCAGCCCCTACACCAGTTGCACTGGGTTTAAAACTTAGTAAGGATGACAAAAGTCCTAGTGTTGATGCAACTTTATTTAAAAGATTAGTTGGCAGCCTTATATATCTAACCGCCACAAGACCGGATATCATGCATGGGGTTAGTCTTATTTCTAGATTCATGGACAAACCTAAGGAATCACATTGGAAGGCTGGAAAAAGAATTTTAAGGTATATAGCTGGAACAAAGAACTTTGGGATTTTGTATACAGCTTCAGATGACTACAAGCTGATTGGATATACGGATAGTGATTGGGGAGGTAGCTTGGATGATAGGAAGAGTACTTCTGGTAACATTTTCCATCTTGGATCAGGTGCTATCTCTTGGGCATCAAAGAAACAACCAATTGTGACACTCTCATCAGCTGAAGCGGAATATGTTGCAGCCACATCAGCAGCTTGCCAAGCAGTATGGATGAGAAGAGTACTTTCAGATTTGAAGCATCCACAAGAAGAACCTACAGAAATTTATTGTGATAATAATTCTGCAATTGCTTTATCTAAAAATCATGTCTTCCATAAACGCAGCAAGCATATTGACACAAGATATCATTTTATTCGAGAATTGGTGAACAATGGTGACATTCATCTTGAGTTTTGCAGGTCCAAGGAGCAACTAGCAGACATCTTCACAAAACCACTTGCAAAGCATGTCTTTGAGCATCTCCGGGAAGGAATTGGAATAGCAGACATATATGGCAGTGAAGATTAAGGGGGAGTGTTGGCGGACGTGGATCTCCAACTAATCTTCTCTGCCACATCACCCCATCTACTCCAACCACCACATTTAATTCTCCTTCTTCTTTTTGTTTTCATCCAGAAACTTCTATTTTTGGCGGATATCTGGAGGCTTCTCCTGTCATATATTATATGTAAAAAAAAATTATGCTACTCTGCTTTGTATGAAAAAGGGGCAGGAATATACACAGCAACTTTGGCTTTTCTAGAAAATGCATGATAACAAGTGCACATCAGCTATAATTGTCAAGTTCTTATTGTTGTTCTTGCTTGTTGTGGATCTACGAATTATAATACTCTCCATTTGGCAGATTTAATACAGCTTTTTTTTTTTCTGCTTTTTGTATTTTCTTTCCCCCTCCAAAATGCCGGACAAAGGACGTGGGGAAGAGTCACAGCCAGAAAACATAAATAGAAATGGCTCCCATAAAAACAAAATAGACTTTCAGAGACAACATGTTATATTAACGGAAGTGGGATGACTAACGGAAGGTCAAAACGATGACTCGTAGAGCCAGAACACATGCAAGATACACTCGGCCGCTATAATAATACTCCTAACTCTCTTTATGTATAAATTTTTAGTCTTATTAGATATATAATATAGAATATGGTAGGACTCACTTTCTTCATGTATTTATTAATTATATTATATATAGAATTTCAATCTTATTAAATATAACATATATGATAAGACTCTTAACTCTTTCATGGACTTCATTAAGAAAAGAGAAAATTTCTTGGTGGAACTCATACAAACATCAAATCTTAAGGTTAAGATTATTATATTATAGGAAAATGGACTTGAAATTTAAGTAGATGATGAATGTGACCAATATGACACCACTACATCGACCCACCTCTTATTCCTACTATACAATTCTTATCAATGTTATTACATATAAAATTGTTTACTCCCAAACTAATGTGGATTTTTTATATTATTTTTCCAATTTAGAAAATAAATCTACACACTTTATTTTACCGTAATGTACATAAAATAAGAAACTAGGGTTACAATTTGCATGTATTCAAGTCATTCAAGGAGCAAGACAATTAAGGTAAAGTATTAAATCAACTTTTCTCAATTTCTTTGTGAGTTTATCTAGGCCCATAACAAAACCAAATAGGATATAGCAAGGACACATATTCTTCATGTCTTAAATATAACTTTGGATCCATTTTTGACATGAACGTGAGGCACTTCCATCTTCTTTTACGCTTGTGTGTAGCACTATTTTGCACTTTTGTTTTGTCATGGGTTATTTCATCTATATCCTTAGTTACTCTTTGAACTTTTTCTTCTTCCATAACATTTTCTTGTGCTCTTATAATGAAAAAATCCGTAGTTTCTCTCACCATTACTTAGATATGTATTAAATAATTTAAAATTCACATTTTCATTGAGTTTAAATACCATTCTTTGGTGGGTTGAATCCCTTGTTGATTCTGAAAAAACTATGCTCTTCATTTCTTAAGTGAGGGCATGAACTTCTTGTAGTTCTCCTAGTGCCCATTCAAAAATGAAGGTACTTCTAAAATTCCCTCTCCTATTTTTTTCAATTGTGTTTGACATGATCATAGTCTAGCTAGATATACTTCATCTTTGAAACCCTCTTAAATGTAAGGAATGAACATCTTGATAACATGTAAGTATAACATGTAATTTAATTAATTTGGGAGAAAGGGGTAGTGCCCACTCCTCTTTGACATTGTTCTATCTTGATATTGATACTATTGGATTGATGTTTAGACATTTGATTATGACATTGATCAGTAGATGATAGATTATACTGATATATGGATTATTGATGCTATGATGTTATGTTTATTATGATGCACTAGATAGTGATGCTAGATAGTTTATATATGTTGATTTTCATTTAATGGATTTCCTATTGACACAATATGTTTTGGGATGTTTTGAGTAGAATTGTAACCTTAAGGATGTTATGTTTAGAGTTTGACATATTAGTGGAAAATAGAATTGTTAAATGTTGAATAATGAACATTGATTATGTGTGTGTGTGTGTGTGTGTGTGTGTGTGTGCGTGTTCTCGATGTTGTTAATATGACCAAAAGGCCAAAGAGGTATTTTTGTGTGCAAGACTTTTATCTAAAAAATCGAAGGGGATAGGTGACCAACCACGGAAGGATGTCGAGCACTTGAACAATGAGGCCAAATTGACAACTTGTGTAATGTTCTTTTGTGTAGTGTCTTGCTTGTCTAATTTGGAGGTCACCCATGGGGAGGGGGGTGATTTCACATGTGTGGCCATGGGGTGAAATGTGTCCCTTTATTTAATTTTTGCATGTGTTTATTTATGTTTTATGTATTTTAAATTTGTAAAATTTGTCACCTTATTAGCATGTGGTAAATGTGTGTGTTAATTAAGTTTAAACCTTCTTAATTTTGGTAACCAAATTAGAGTTGTGACAAATAGTGATGATGAGAGTTGTTGGTCCTTTTTGTAACTAGAATTTATGTTTATTTACGATTTTTTTTTACTCCACCCCAAGTTCAAAATTTGGATTTTTACTTTGGGGGCGGGGGCATTTTGAGGGTTGTGGAACAAGCAAGGCTTGTCCCATGCCTCTTAATTTGACCCAACAACCTTACCTATGGGTTGGGAAGTTTAATTTTGACTTGTCCATATCAAGTGTTAGAGAAGTAAAATAATTTCACTTTCTTTCTAATCCAATTTATTATGGCCTTGAAAGCATGAGGTGCAAGTTTGAGCCATGTGGGTTCTTCATAGTCCTTGTTTTTGCATTGATGTTTCTTGGTATTGGTGTGTTTTACTTGAGTGTGAGCATGGGGGATGATGAAGTGGCATCCTACATGGAGTCACATCATAATCCTCACTCTCCATTTCTATTTTTTTGTCATTTTTTGTTGGAATGGGGGTTACTTGTGTAATACCTCATTTGACGTTACCCAAGCTCTTGCTTAGCACCCTCCCTCTCCATCTTCCTTCTCGAGTCGTAGTCGACACCTCTAGTTTTGGACCATCTAACGTCCATGTATGATTATCCTATTAAAGGAAAATCTTGTTCTCACATTATCGAGCTTTCCTATTGATCATTATTAATATGATTGATAATTATTATTTTTGTTGTTTATTGGTAAAATTAATAAAAATAATGATAATAATAATAATATAATTTTAGTTTTCGATTAACGATTATCTTATTTTTTGTGTCAATATTGTTATTAATCACCTCTAAGCTATTTTAATTTAATGATTGATCGATCTTGTGCCCGAGCCTCAATTCACACAAAAGAGGAGGAGCTTGTTGTTGATGGTACCTTTGTTTAGGACGTGGTGTTCATGTTTAATGTTTAATGTTTCCTCCTTGCCATCTAGGTGTCATTGCATGCCTTGTAAATATAGATTTTTGTTGATAAAATGTTTTTTTGTTTATGTGGAGGCATCCACCCACCCCATAATTTATTCATCCATGTTGGCCGTATACAATTTGTTTTATTTTATTTTGTTTGTTGAAAAGACCTGGTCTTTGTGATTTGCATTTGGAGGTGGAACACCTGCCATTCCATCATTTCTTCTTTAATACTAAATGTGTTGGTCATTTCTTTGGGCTTAATGCCAAGTGGGAGGTTAGCCACCTATTCCCAAGCTATCTTTTCAAATCTATTCTAATGTTTATATTTAATGACCTACTCTACCTTATTTCCTTTTTCACGCCATGTTCCAGCTCATGTTTTGAAGGAAGGAAACGTCAGATCTGGGAGACATTATTTTATGTTTTTTTGTCCTTGTTTGGTGGCCTCCTGCCATTCATTTATTGTTTCTTAATGAGACAAAATTACTTGCTTTCTGTTTGAATGGTGCCTTTGTATTGGGTCCACATGAGCTGTAGTCACTCCAGACATAGCTCTAATATAGTTTTGTTAAAAGTGGGGGAGGATTTGAGACTTTCAGGTAAATGCTTCAAAGTAATCATGTCCTTCCTATATTTCTGGTCATGTGAATTCTTTAGAGGAGGATTGTTTACTAGGGGATGTTATGCATTGGCTTGTAGTTGTTCGCATGGGTGGATGGAGTATTGTGGAGAAGGCGTAGAGTCTCAGGCTTTAATAATCATTTCACCTTCTTTTTGTGTTCCCACGTTCTGCATACTTATCTATAGGGAACTTGCAGCTGTAACTTTTGAGATAAGTCTCTCCTCCTAATGCTTGGGTGGGTGCCCTTATCTTGTTTCAAATTTGTTGCCTTGGCAATGGCTTCATGTTGTTGCAAATGGGAACTGAGTAATTTTGGATGCCTATTAGTTGCATGTGGTGAAGCAAACCGTATTGCAGGATGGGAGTATGTTTGCAAGGTGTGGAGTCTGGCTCTTCCATGTCAATGTGTTTCCTTTGGGTTCCTGGGCCTTCCTGCAAACCCATTTTTGTGTAGATGCTACAGTCATGGCAGCCCTTGAGACCACATTTTTTTGGATGCAACTCATGGGTTAGAACCCCCTTAGGGGATTTAGATCTGCAAACGTGAGTTTTGGACTGTGTTTAGACATCCCAAGTTAAACATGGATGATTTACTAAGGTTGATGTGTCAAGGGCCCTGTCAGATGCATGGAATGTGTGGATGCTTTTTCCAGGCATGATTAATAATACACCTTTGATTTATATGCGAGAATTAACAATTTCATGAAATGAATTGTTTTTAGTTGTTGAAATGGTAAATTGCTTTGAGTTATATGGATGTTTTACAGTCATTTTACCATGCATGTTACTATTTTAGGTTCCCCATGTTTACCTAGACCAAAAACGAAATGTTATTTTGATTGCAAAGATTGCATGTTGGGTGGGGTTTCCCATGATTCTCTCTTATTCTTGTTGTTGACTGTATACAATGGTTGCAAGGATACTTAACCTTATTCTTGTTATTATGTTAGTAAGTAGTATTTGAAATATTAAGGACTATGGGTTATTTTTCATGAATCTGTGATATGAATGCATTTTCAGCCCTTACTTTTGAGACTGATATGTGATGCTCTAGGGGATTTTTAGACTTCATGGGTTTTTGCCCGAGGATGGAAACTTTAAACTCTATTCACATCCCTTATATGCTCACCATTTGATCATCATATCTCTCTTTTGATGATGTTTGCTTTATGTGAAAATAAAGTTTTATAAACCTTACCCTAAGTCCAGGAAGGATGATAAGAGATTATAGGCATTATATTTTTAGGAATAAACACCCCTTCAATGATGATTCAAGTATATACAGTTGATAAAAATAATAGAGAGTGCACTATAAGTTTGGGTTACTGAATTACGGGAATGAGTATTTACTTTGTTGATTGTGAGTTGTTAATGGATTTGGATACTCTAACCCTTGTGTTTAATTTTTCTTTATAAACATGAGAGATAATATTATCCTTGAGTATTGGAATTTTTGAGTTCCACTTAGGAGGTGCCAATAGGTTCTATGAACATGCATTGGCAATTTTTTGAGGGGTTTATGTGTTGTAGTCTAAATCCAGTTTTCTTTATTTTGAGTTGGTGATTCTAAGTTTATATGTGACTGAGGGGTAAGCATGTTCAATTCCCATAAAGTTTTGGTAAATTATAAACAAGGTTTAGTGTGGTGTACCATCGTATACTCTCCTCTGACTATGTAAAATTTAGTATCATGAGGACAACAGGGTAAATGGGGCTTGGGTTATAGCTAGTGAGTTAGATGCTTTCGTATCTTCAAAGGGGGGTCTAACTATCTTGGCTTGCTTGAATCTTAATGAGTAGGATGCCTCTTTTAGTCGATGCCTTACCCTTTTGTGATAAAATAAGAAGAAATATGGATAATGGTAAAGTCTTATCTATTATGACAAGAATTTTGGTTGATTATCTTCTTTTGTTCGTTATAATGGTTGGGAATCATTGTTGCCATCTTGTGATAACTTAAGGCATTCCTTTACCTAGTAGGTTAGATAGGGGTGGTTACCCCTCCAGCTGTCATGAATAGGAAGAATCATGATTTATTTGTGATAATAGAGGGTAGTATTACTTTTGAGATGACTTGGTGATTTACTATTTATAATTAAATTGATTGGACTGTAATTTAAATCTTGGTAAGATGATGGCATTAGATTCATTTTAATTGTTTTATTTACTAAGTATGTGTTATTTCTTTTATCATTATTTTTATTGTTGTACATAACATGGAAAGATGATCTTATGTTTGAAATTTTCTTTTAGAACTTACTCTGTATGTTCCTTGCAAGAAATTAGGTGTAGGCATGTTGTGGGGTAATTTTCCTTTGAAAGGGGCAATTAGTGGTTAGTATGTGATGTTAAAGTTCTAACTTTAAACCTATTAAATCTTATGACTTATTTAAAGGAATGTTGATTGATGTTGAGTATTGGACTTCAATCATGTAACTTATATGGTTACATGATTGAAATCCCAATACACTCTTCACTTTGTTTCGAACTCATTGGGTCTTTGATCCCTACTAGAATGATAGTAGTCCCTTTGTTGTTTCAGATACAATGTTCATAACAGATTTTTATGGTTTCCCTTATTATTTGAAATAGTAAATCTTTCAGCATGATTAAAGAAGTTGTTAGTGGGTTAGAGCTTAGCACTATTCCATTTAATAAAAGGTTCATTTTATGATATTGTTAATGGTAGCATATGATTCCTATGTGTAGTTTTTATCATGCTCAGTTCTCATGAACTGACTTAGGCTATAAATGTGTAGATGGCCTTCATGAGTAGAAAAAGGGAGAGTTGCATAAATTTGCTTTAGAGTTTGGTTTGTTCCTTTGGGTTGTGCATCGTGTTGGAAAGAATTGATGCAACCATGTATAGCTTCCAAATGAGTAATGATATACTTTTCTCTTGAGATAAAATGTTGAGTTGTAAACCCCTTTTAAGATGTAGTAACAATGTATTTCTAAGCATAAAAAATGGGTTGGATAATCCTTATAAAGGTTAAACTAAGGTTTATATTTGAATAAATTAATGTGGATGTGATCTACTTGATAACTTTTAAGCCCTAAGCGATCAAAGAGGAAACTATATTTTGGTAATAAAAATATATTTATACCTTATTTGTCCCCAAGCTAGATTAATCAACATTATCCTTTTATGGTGAATTCTTAAATGATCTTATGTTGAAATCAATGTTTAGATTTTGGACGATAATGAAGTTATACGAGTAGGAGGTAAATTGTTTAAGAAACCCTTTGATTTCTCTCTCTATCATTTGAATGTAAATAGTTTACCTTGGCAAACATAATCAAGAAAGTCTAAATAAAACTTTTAAATAATCTTGATAAATTCTTAGCCTCGATAAAAGACTGAGTAATAACCCATGGGACCCCAAAGCTGAATTCTTTTGACCTGTTTTCCCCTTAACCCTTGCCTTGATTCATTGTAATCTTTCTTAAGTAATGTTAAACTTTAGATCCTTTAGCAAAGAAGATTATTGTTCTGAACCTAAAACGGTGCTTTCCCTCAATTGGAGCTTGTGCTTACCACCTATGCAATAGAGGTGTGGAACAAGTTTCAATGGCTTGAGTAAGATTAATTAACCTTGTGAGAAATGGAAAATGTTCTTAAATCAAATGAATTAAGCAAGTTATTGACATATAATTGATGATCCTCTTTTAGAAAGCTTGGCCTTAAACTATTTAGTCAATAGTATAAAGGAAAGAAGTTCTCCTTGAGAAAAGAATTGTGTGAATCATTACATGAATTTTATAAGAACGTAAGTTAAGAATTAAGAGACATTTTAGTAAACAAGAAACCTTAACAATACTTTCATCGTGGGATGCCCCTAAACGTAAGTGTGTTCTATGGTTGGACTTATATGTGATGTCTCTCGAAATGGGAAGTGAACAATTTCATGTTGAGCATCGTAGATTTCCTTGTACCTTGGTGGTCAATGTTGTGTCAAGCCTATCGTGAGTTGGTGTTAGTCATTTTGATCTCTTGTTGTGTCTTTTTAACTCAAAGAAAGTAAAAAAAAAAAATTACAAAAATTTATCCAAGTTTTTCAGTGTTGTTTTTTGTGTGTTTTAAGTGGGTGTAACAACTTGAACCTTTTACTTCTTGTGCACTTTTGGATTTTGGAGCTTTTGGAATTCTTGGATTGTATTTGAAGAGGCTTGTGAAGGTTTTTCTTGGATCTTAATGGAGGGGTAAGCTCTCCACCCTTTTATTATTATGTTATTCTGTTTGTTGTAATAAATGTTGTGCATGTTAAAAGTTTTTTTTTCTTGTGATGGAATTTGTGTGGGCTGGTTGAGTAGTTGGCCTTAGTTAGGTGTGTGAGAAGGGATTATGGGACCATTCGGGAGGGAAAATAGATTTTTTTATACATGAAAATTGATGGGAGTGTGAGTGGGAGTCTTACCTATGGGGAGAGAAAAGGGATTCATGGATTTGTTGCTTGTTGTAAGGGAGAGATAATGATTTGTGTGATTAGTTTGTGCACTTGGAGGCTTAGGGTAAGACTCCCACTTCACTTGGGAGGCATAAGGAGGTGGTCTCCCATAACCCTTGTTGTATTTGGTTTGATCATCAAACCTTTGTGTGGTTGTGAAATTTTAATCTTGTGAAGTATGTTGTCATGTTTGAGTTGAATGCCTTGTATGTGTTTGTTATGAAGTCACCTTGTTCAAGTTGTCATTGTTGCTCAACGCTCCTCATGGTTCCTTGGTGGGGATCAGGGCCATTAAGGTAATGAATTCTTCCCTTAATGGATTTAAGGTTGGGTAGAGAGCATTGCCTACTCCCCTTTCCTTGATTTGTGATTCCATTCTAGAGTTGAAGAAATCAAGAGGTGGAGCTATCCATTGTGTTGAATACCTATATACTGAAGACTTGAAATTTTGATTTGTTGATGGTCTTGTTGTAATTTATTCAAATTATACTTCCCACTTTGAGTGGATGCTTTGTAAAATTGTAAGTTTGTGATAAAGTTGTTATATCTCTTGGAAATTATTTATCTTGTAAAATCTTTTAAAAGTGTGGATTGAGAAAGTTAAAATTTCAAATGTTATTAGTCTTGTGAATGGATGTTATCAAGATTGTATTTTTGGAAGAAAGGAAGATTTGAATGAAGATGAAATAGATATATTTTATTAATCCAGTTTTTTTCTATATATCCAAGTTGATATACTTTCATTTCAAAAAAATTGTAATGTGTTAGACTCCATTTTGAAAGAAACAAGTATTTTGTTGGTTACTTTTGCTTGTGAAATGAAATGATTATTTTGTTCCCTTAAAATAAAGTAAGTAGAATCATTTTAACTATAAATGTATTACTAAGCTAATGAGGGAAATAGTAGTCAAAATCCTTATATTAGATGAAATATTTCCTCTCCTATTTTCTTTTATTTGAATGAGTTGTGTATGAAATCAATTTTGTTATCTTCTCAACTTGGCCTTGGATGGAATTTTAAACACCCAAAACTAAAAGAGGAGATACAAATTCTTCATAAGTGAATAATAAATTTTATAGATTTTCCTACTTAGATATAACACTAGTTAAGTAAATTTAATTAGGTAAACTACAAAACACTTTTATATCTTTACTAACTAGTGTCTCTTGACATAAAAGGGAATTAAATAAGCTTGACCACTTTAATAATATTAATATAATAACATTATTAATATAATAATATTATAAAAATATTGATTTTAATACAAGATAATAGTATAACTAAATCAAAACACGATGTATATATTTGATTATATATTGTTATACTACTATTATCATTGAGGTTAGTATTATAGAAATAATTATTAGTTTTATTATTAAAAAAAGGTATTGAATAAACCTAAACAAAAAAAATAAAGGAGGGGCATTTATGTCTATGTGTGGTGAGGGCCTCCATAGCCAGGAACTGCGTTTTATGTTATTGGAATGGGGAGGGGTCGGTGACCCCACCCACCATCCCATTATTAATTGGGATGGGGGTGGGGTTCGCCGACCTCTCCCCCACTGTTTCTGTATATAGTATGGCGGGTGGGAGGTGATCCCCACCAAACCCCACTCTTTCCCTATGTGGGCTCAGCCACCGTAAAATGTGTAACTTGCATTTGTATCCATAGTCGTAGTTTTTTTCTTTTTGTTGTTATGTGTGTGTGTGTAATGATATATATTATTTTGTATTAATAAAATTCAGATTTTAATATTATAATAAAATATATATATATATACACACACATACACACTAGTGTATATATACACTAGTGTACACATGTTATATATATATACACACACACACACACACACACAGTGTGTGTATTAATGTACATCTATATATTGATATATAAGATATTCATTGTGTATATCTACTTAAAACGAGAGAGAAGACATGCAACTTAAACTAGAAAAAAATGGATCTATTGGAAAATGTGGATTACCAAAATGGGTATTTTTGGTTGTATATTGCTCTTAACAAATTTGAAAATTTACAATCCCTTGGGTAGGGAAGAACAGAAAATAATAAAAACTATAACAAATAATATTGGGGGATAAGTATATCCATCCCCCAAGCTTGCATCCTTCTAATCCATGGCTTCCTTTTCTCCCATACCTTCCCTTAACCAGCAAAACAAAGAAATGAAAGGAAATGAGAAAAAGAAAAGAATAAAAGCCTTCCTTAAGGTTTTTTATGGATTCTTTGAAATCCCCTCATCCAATGGTCCATATTGTTTTCACCCAAGGGCGTATATTGTCCTATACAATAGTTAGGTGGGGGTAGGTGAGGTGATCATTTGATCACATGGGTCTCCTTTTGAATGGGGCCACTAGTGTGTTTTGAAAGAAATTTAGTTATTGGATTTTATCCTCGAATTAAATTAAATAAACATTCCCTTATATGTTTAGTTTCCTTTTTACATTGGAGAATTAAATAATTAGCTTGGTATAATGAAAAGGTTATTTTTGACTTGGGATTTAATTATTTAATTTTGCATGACCTTAGGAAGCCAATATATTAAATTTATTTAGGATCATTTGAATGAAGTATGTTAAAACTAATTGTAGATTAAATCAATTATTTTATTTAAATATTATTATTAAAAAAATTGTGACGATCGTTTATTAACCTAGGGATTAGCTAAATGTTGCATTCATCTTTAACAAACAAAAATATTCCATAATTTTACTAGTATAACCTATGTTTGGTTTTGGGTGTCGTGTGCGAAATTTTTGGGCATTACAAAAGGAGTATCATCGGTCTTTGATTATTGGATAATGTGATTCTAGAAAACCCTATTGAATTGATTTTTTTACACCCTCATTAATCTAATGTCATGGGATGCACAATATGAATAGTTACTCAAGTGTATGTAACATGGGACTATTATAATCGATTAAATTACAACATTAGCCATTCGCAATTAGAATAATGTGAGTTTGTGTTTTTAAGCATGCGGGTCTGAAATTCCAAGTTGGTTGGAATTTCTATGACTTCCCTCACTCTATTAAAAATTTTTGGACATTATTTATTCTTCTATAGGCCGAGTTATAATCAAAGAAATTATTCGGATCTATATTTTTCAAGACCACAATGATGAGTTTTTGTTGAGGTCGACATTTCTTAGGACTAAAAATAAGCCATTCAAATCTATGTGGGTGAATCTCTGGACACTCAGTGAGTTTTCTACATCAACCTTCTTGACATATGTTTTCATAAATAATCTATAGATAGTAAGATTTGATATGGCCCTCTGTTACCTGAGTGTAACAAAATAAATTCAAATCCCAATGTCACACAATCTCCGGTCTTTTCTAAATATTGTCCACCATACTCTCAGAACTTCTAGAGTCACTAAACCGTAAGCTAGCCTATTTTTAGTTGCACAAACCATTTCAATCCCAATGGAGATTTTATCTCCATGGATTCTATGGATTGTGTCTTGTCCCTATTAAAGATAAAATGTCCACTACTTCGCCAAATTTTTCTTCTTATTTTGGGTCATTTGTGGAATTACCTAGTTTTCACACTATTTTATAAGATAAGTGTGGTTTTCCATTTGTCTCAACTTCAATTTTATCCTTACAAAACAAGAGATAAATTGTAATGCCCATTGGCATCGGCTTCCTTTTCTACCTGCCCTCCACTACCACCTTGGCCTCCTCCCAACCACCCAACCTGCCAACTATTAAGACTGTCATGTCTGTCCCTGCGTGAGGAGTCGGTGGAGTAGTCCTTGCTGGTAGCCGCACCTCATTTATTATTATTTTTTATTTGCAAATCTTTCCCGGATTTCTTGTTGTTGCTGCATGGATTTCTTTGGTGAGTGCGCAAGACTTTTTGGACGCCTTTTCACCTGCTGGCCGCATACCTGTTTGGGTTGGGTTTAATCCTTTTACTCTGGTTTATTCTCCCTACTGCGAAGGTGTAGTAGCAATAATGAGTGTTTCTAACGTAATGCCATTGAGAGTAGCTTCGGTTGCTACTGCACCTCCATACTCGTCTTCTTGGATGAGGCGTCCTTCAAATTTGTGGGGAACGACTAAACATGACTACAAGCTTTCAAAATCCCTTCCCCCCCCAATTTGAAGCAGAGATTGTGTTTGGGTTTGGGGTTCCGAATGACTGCCACTAGGCACTCCTGTCAGCAAGCCGGATTCTGTTGACAAGCAAGGCTGCTTATGTCTTGCTACTAGTTGGCATGCCTTTGGGATCGCAGCTTCCTGATGCTTCATGGTCTTCTGCTTGCTATTTTCTCTGCCAGGGAGTTTGGACACTCTATGTTGGCAGCCATAGGAGCAACGGCCTGCAGTAGGAATTAGCAGGCGGCAGATGCATCCTTAGATTCGGGTTCCTCCTTCAAGATATTTTTCTCAAAATCATGCTGCACAGGTAGTATCAGTGGAGCGTAGAAATGAAATTCTCCTAGGAGAGTGCCGTGAGGAAGTGATTGGGTACATGCAAGTAGCTACGGTGTAGAGAAGTAAACTTATCACGTAAAATCAAGTGGCCTCGTGAGAGAGTTAAGTGCGACAGTCTGCCGCAGGTGATCCCAAGGAACTGTTGGTGTTGATCCCGATGTTACGGTTGTAAGCAACCACTGGTCTGATCAGTTGTTGCAAAATCTTGCAGCTGTAGTAGAAGAACGAGATAAAGTTTTAGTTGAGTCTGTCTTGCCTTTTCATTTTGGAAAGTCGCTTCCATCCAGGTGGAGACTGGTTCCTTGTGGAGGAGGGGCGTGGAAACAAGCTAGGGATGTAGGCGTGTTACCTCCACTTTCATTGGGAGCTGTAAGGTGTGTTCTTGTTGGGGATCCACAAAGAATCGCTTGCAATGAAATATCCAGCAACAGGGACGCTGATTTGGTAGAAGCCTTCGTGAGCGCCTCCAACAGGCAGGTTGTCCAACTAGGTTGTTTTCTGTTCTGTATCTCTGCATCCTCAAATTCGGATTCTCCTACAAGATATTTTTATCAAAATCGATTAAGTGACAGTGAGAGTGTTACCAGGAGACCCGATGAAATTTATTATAGAGATTCTCTACTGAGACCTTTCTTGTTCTGCGATGTAACTCATGGAAGAGGATCTCATAGGGGTGGATCTGTTTCATATCAGAATATTCATGAAGCACATTTTTTTCGCAATGATATGGGCTTCTTCAACGAGTCACCGAGTCAAGGTGCATAAAGATCTCGTTGGAATTATCATACCTTACAAGCTACACTGTAATGTTTGACCGAGAGTTTGATGTTGTCCCCAAATCCGATGAAGGAAAAGGTTTATGTATCAATACGGTAGATGCCTTTCGCATCCGTGGAGTGATGTAATCATTATGTCTTGTGTCCGAGCTTCAAACCATGGTTGGTGTTTAGCTTTCTAGCAAGTGCTCTCAGACCGAGTGGTAAGGATTCGACTCTCACCCCAAAGTAGCTGCATTGAAGCAATCTAGTGTTTGGACAGCCACCTATTGCATTCTTCTAGTCGTGCCTTCAAAAGGGAATCCTGGTATGGTATATTGCAAGAAAAGACCAGTGAAGCAGAGGATAAAGCGGAGGGCGTGTGGCTGTAGCAGTCCCTGTTGGATGTACACGATTGGTGGATGCGTTAAAATAGGCAAGATAGACTAACCATATACATAATATGCTAGAAGCTAACAGACCTCTTAAAATGAAACATTTCCTTTCTAGAAATTGGTATAAAATTGTGATTTTGTGGATTTGTGTTCAGTATATGGGTAATAGTTTGTTATTTCTAGATTTGCCTCCATTGGTTGTTCTTGTTGAAGTGATCAAACCCATTTATATATATAAAAAAATGTTCTCAGGTGTTTATGCTTCGATTAATTATATGGAAATATATATATATATATATATAATGGTACTGTAAGGATAAAAATACCCTGTGCTAGAAATCGAGTCTTCTGGGTACGCTGGTTTTAACAACTTGTCGGCTTATATATATATATATATATATATATATATATATATATATATATATATATATATACAATCAATACATATATATATATATATATATATATATATATATAATCTTAAGTTACTTCCTTCTACAAAAATGTCGTTGTTTCTTTTGTGAACCTGGGTATGTAATCGCCCCTGGAACGTTGCAGCTTTGACTAGTATTGGGTTCCTTTTATGTTATTGCCCTAGAGGAAAATATACAGTTAAATTATTATTTTGTTTATGATAAGCGTAATTATGCACTTCGTGTATTGTGCAAATTATTAGGGTATTTGGAAATTAGAAGATGAATATATATGCTTGTTAAGAAGGAAGTTTTGGACTAAAAATATGTCCGGGTTGATAAGGCATACCTTTGATCTTGCTTTAAATATTTTTAAACCTCCGGGTTGTATGGCTTCATATTTATTGTATTTGGTAGGCCGACTTTCACTCAGTTGAGCCTTAATGTTTTAATCACCCTGAATCGGGTATATGTATCATTTCATTGTCTTGGTGGGCTAAGCCGAGTTGAAGGACAAGTTTGATTTTTGTTACGAGTTTAGAAATTGACACTTTTGTATAAACCCAAACTGAGAACTTTGGGGTCAATTATATATTTTTTTTTGGGGGTTTAGACCTCTGTGTTTTCGATTATGTTGTTAGGTCCTGAATGGGATGGAAGCTTAGACTATTATTATTGTTTTAAAAGGGCATGATTATTGATAGAATCCCCACTTGACCCTACTCTCCTTAAGAGTAAAATTTGATAATATTATGGCCTTATAGTGTTATGAAAATTGAATGGATGTGTTTAGAATTCTAGCTTGCTTAATGGACTTGGTTAGTCATGGGGCTTGTCTCTATTCCGGTCTTGGTTATGTCTAGTAGGTGGGCTGCTAGGCAATACCTATTCCAGACATTGATTTTCTTTGTTTTTCATCCTTTCCACTCATCCTTATTAAGCTATGAAGTCACTTGTTAGATAAGAAATAATGGTTTGAGTTTGAATATAATATTTTCAGCCATTTAACCTTTTGTTTGCATGATGGAACTCTCTTCTTACCCTCGTGGTTTTACTTCTAACCTATTAGGCCTATGGCCTTCTAGAATGATTGTTGAACTATTGTTTGTTTTTGGTGACTAAGATCGTGACTGGTTTTCATCTTTCGACTTCACCTAGAGAATGTTGATTGATGGGCAGCATATTAGATTCCGATCACGTATTCTACTGGATTACATGATTGAAATCCTAATACTCTCAACTCTTTGTTCTAACATTATAAATTCCATAGTATTGCATATTTTGGTTGTCAACCTTTTGTGGTTTTCGAGATATTGTTCATAATTAAAACATAGGGCTCTCTTCTTAGTTGGTATGGTGAAAATTATATCTTGTTTCAAAAGGTTGTTAGAGGTTAGAACTTTGATCCATTTCTTGAAATAGAATGTTTCCTTTCATGGTATTGTTAGCTAGTAGCTTATTGTTGCTATGTATAGTCTTATCTTGCTCATTTCTCGTGAACCGACTCAGTGTTATTAAATGTTCAGAGATGGCTTATGTGGTTAGATGATGGAAAGACTTGTAGATTACTGCATCAATCTTGGTTATGATGTTCCTTTGTACAAATGAGTATTATGTTATAAAAATTTGGAAAGGGCCTTTGGACATTTTAGAAGAAGGGTCAGTGCCTTAGTAAATGTACTTTAGAGTATTGTTATTGAATCATTGAAAATTTGGCTTGTTTGGTTATCATGTGAAAGATGAAATTTGATTACCGCTTGGTTATGGGATATTCTAGTGTATTTTTAAATCCTTAGAATAGTAGTGTGGCATGTTCCATGTTATTACGCTCTTGTTCCCTAGTCATGGATTAATAGAGATGGTATGTCCCCTTGGTTTGTGCATCGTGTTGGAAAGAATTGATGTAACCTTGTTTTGTTTTCACAAACGAGTACTGTTAAACTTTGCTCTTGAGTTAAAATGTTGACTTGTAAATCCTTCTAAGGCATAGTAGAAATGAGTTTGTAAGCACTATAAAGTGGACTGGATAGTCCTTATAAAAGTTAAACGAAAATTTATGTATATGAATATATTAATGTAGATGTGATCTACTTGATAACCTTTGAGACCTGGAACAATCAAGAGGAAACTATCTTTTGTAACGAAATATGATTACTTATTTTTTTTCCCGAGCCAAACTAATAAATATTATCCTTTTATGGTGAAACCTTAAATGATCTCATGGTGAAATCAATGGTTAGATTTTAGAAGATGATAGGATTTAATAAGTAGGAGGGAAATTGATTAATAAAACCTTAAATATCTCTCTATCGTTTGAAATGTTCTCCTTTGTCAAACTTAATTAAGTAAAGTCTAGATGGAACATTTAACCAATCTTGATAAACTCTTAACCTCAATGAAAGACTGATAGTAAACAATGTGACCCTGAAGCTAAATTCTGTTGTCCTGTTCTGTTAACCCTTGCCTTGATTCATGGTGATATTTCTTAAGCAAGGTCAAAGTTTGATCCTTAAACAAGAAGGTTATTGTTATGAACCCTAAGCGGTACTTTCCACTCAATCGGAGCTTATGCCTTCACCTGTGCAATAGAGTTGTGGAACATGTGTTAGTGGCTTGAGTAAGATTAATTAACCTTGTAAGAAATGGAAAATGTTCTAAAATCAAATGAATAAAAAGCTTTGGACATAAAATTGATGATCCTAGTTTAGAAAGCTTGGCCTTAAGCTATTTAGTCAATAGTTGAAAAGAAAGAAGTTCTCCCTTGTGAAAAGAATTGTGTGAATCATTACATGAAATTTTATAAGAACGTAAGATAAGAATTAAGAGACATTTTAGTAAACAAGAAAATTTAACAAGAATTTCCTCATGGGATGCCCTAAATGTAAGTGTGTCATGTGGTTGGACTTCCATGTTGTCTTGTCAAAAAGAAGAAAAAAAAATGTATGTATTGTCCTTGATAGGTGTGAACGTCTCCGTGCTGCCTTTATGGCCATCCTTGTATCAAGTTGTTCACAGTGTTAGTTGTATCCTTGGTGACGACATGTTGCATCGTGTTATGTGTCAAGCAAGTCAAAAAAAAAGTTATCCTGTATTTCATCTTTGCGTTGTTTGTGTGTGTGATTTTGGGTCGTTACATAAATGATACTGAATCCCTCCTCTCCACTTGAAGGAAGGTGATGAAGCTCCTTCTACCAAACATAAATCACAATCTAATTCATCTTTTCTTTCTAACAAGTAATATTTTTTTGCAAAATAGATATGAATCCTTTTCAAGCTTGAATTCAGAGGATATGTTTCTAGATGCACATTTTCAATGAATTTCTTCTCCTGGAATGTCATGAGTCTAATAAAATCCACTCATAAGTGCATTGTATGATATTTTAGGAAGTGATTTTCAAATACGAGACATTCAATTTTTATAAGAAGTAAAATTCCTAGGATTTTTATTATCCATTATCATGCAAATTAAATGGATATATAGTTTAGCTATGACTAGTCATCATGATCCTTTTTATTTAGGAAATACGACATTTATCTCCCTTAAATGGTGACATCACTATGTTGATCATTAATGTGACCCAATAAATCACATCTTGTCAATTTTATTCAATATCGATAATTATTTTTTGAGTAATTCATGTTTATGCATCCAATGAAGTGGCTGAATGGATAAAACTTTAGAATTATATTTTAAACAAGATATATGATTGCTATTATGTTATATGTTATGAATTCAATGTAGTCGATATTCCTACTGACAAGATTAGCCTTCTACCCATATGATGGATTGTTAGTAAAATTGCATCCTGGATGTATATGTGCATCAAATATGGGTTTTATGACCCCAATGTTTATTTAAATTCTAACTCCTTCATTTGACACACTTGATCTAATTTATTTTGGGTACCTCATCACATCTTTAAGTGCCTCTATCATTAAAAGAAATGAGAACAAATTTTTTTCCTCAATCACCAATGGTTTTCACTTACTAGTAGAATTCCTACAAAAAAATTCCTTTCAAACCACTACCCTATACACTTTATATTTAAGAAATTACAGTGGCCACATGTAAACACAACTTAGTTTTATCTTAGTATTGTTTTTTTGAAACATGGGCCCACCCATCACCATAATAATACGTTATGAGGCCATCATTTTTCAGCCACTAGTAGAACATGATGCATTATATGGTAGACTAATCTAATTCACTAGTTGATGTGTTGTTTATAAAATTTCCAAGGGTGTCAAATGGCCCATATTCAGTGTCAATATTAATCAACCACCACGTTCAGTCTAAGCCTCTACTAAGATGCTCTAGAGAAAATCCCTTTGATGAACCTTTCACAGAGATAGGTGTTGGGTCTTAGGTATCACATCGGATTCATGATGCCTACAATTCTAGAGGACATTAGATCAAAAGTATATCACATTAGCTCAA